>APFE031439454.1:92421-123506 GCA_000404065.3 Pinus taeda
CATTCCAAAATAATGAATAATAATAATATTTTTTTTTTTTGCTTTTAGAAGAAATATATAATGACACAAATACAATGATAATTATGAAGACCGAACCTAGTTACATTTTCCAACCCATGTTAAAAAGATCCCACAAAATGACTCACCCTAATGAGGTCGAAAAGACAAGAATGAAAAGTTCCACCAAAAAAATGGATGTGATGTAGATGATTCTGATTCAATTGATGATAGCAATGTTTCATAAGACTGTGAACTATTTTTTCTATTGATTTTGAACCGACTTCCTTTAAAGAAGCCGCTTTTCACGATGAATGGAAAGAAGCAATGCAAAAGGAGTATGATTCTCTTATAAAGAATGAACCATGGAAGCTAGTGGAGCATCCATTTGGAACTAAACCATTTGGATGAAAGTGGGTCTACAAGAACAAGTACAAATAATATTGCTTTCTTAAAAAGCACAAATAAAGGCTTGTGCCAAAAGGATTTGCATAGAAATAAGGTGTTGATTATGAAAAGACATTTTACCCCACAAAAAAATGGGCCACCTTTGAGACTCACTTTTCCTTGGAAGCTTAGAATGGATATAAATTCCATTAGATGGATGTGAAGAATACTTTCTTGAACGGAGACTTGAAAGAAAATGTCTTCATGTCTCAACCAGAAGGACTTGTTGTGAAGGGAGAAGAATGGAAAGTATGCAAACTCATCCAATTAATATCTTGCCTAAAACAAGCAATGGCTTGGCATGGAAAATTGACTGGGCGGCTTCTAAAATTAAATTTCAAACACTTTAATCTTGATTATGCAACTCCATTCGTTAAGTAACTTGGCAAAAATATTGTCTATCTTGTGGTATATGTATATGATCTATTGATAACAAGGAGTAATGAAAACTATATTGCATCCATAAAGAAAATGTTGAAGAAATGATTTGAGATGTCAGATTTTGGATGCCTTCACTACTACTCGGGAATTATATCTAAAGTATATATTCCTATTTTAAAAGAAGTACATTGGAGTATTATTGAACAATTTTGGCATAGTTGAATGCAATATTTGTCCACTCCAATGTAACAAAATTTGAAGCTCACATCTAAAGAAGGAAATGAATTTGAGGATGCAACTAAGTATAGACAACTTGTGGGAAGCCTTATCTACTTCACCACTACAAAAATAGGTATTTCATTTGTTATTAGAATCATTTCTAGGTTTATGCAATGCCTTGTGAAGAACATTGGTCTGTTGCAAAAAAGTTCTAAAGCACTTGAAAGGAACTCAAGACTTTCGACTCAAATATTCACAGGTGGATCACTTCATCTTGATTATATATTTTAATTCATAAATTGATGGAGATAAGGAAAATAGAGTGTCTACTTCATGATATGTTATGAGTCTTAGAGCAAGAGTTGACTCCTAGAGGTCATGAAAACCATTAGTTATGGAAGATTCCACAATAGAGGCTGAATATGTGGTGGCTGCAGAAGAAACCAAGGATATTATGTAGGAAGATTATTGAGGAATTGTAAGAGAAACAAGTGAACTCTACTCCTCTTCTAATTGGTAATACTTATGCAATTAATTTGGCCAAGAATCCCAAATTCCATGATTAAACCAAACGTATCAAAATGAAGTATCATTTGATTTGATATCATATAGAGGACAAGACTATTCATTTATGACTGTGTTCCACAAATGAGCAAATTATAGACATCTTCACCAAAGAAATTGGAAGAGAAAAGTTTGAAAGATTCATAATGATGCTTGGACTTACAAACACCCCTTCATATTAAGAGGCATAATGTTAGACACCTAGTCCTTAGGGATTGGGTGAATAAATTGTAAATATGTAAATAAAGGAAAATTGACAATTAGAATATGAAGTGACCTTGGAATATGGATCACAAAGGTCACATCTTTTCATGTTTTATAATGTTGTTTAAATTAATGCAAAGACATCAATTCAAGAGTTATTTTCCTTGGCATGACACCCTCTTCCATGGATTTTCTCTTTTTATCTATGTCATATTCTACCTTGGTTCCACGTGATATAATTTTAAATCTTCTTGTAGTTTTTAAACTTTTACCTCTACGAGTCCAAAATTCTTATGGATTTCCTCCTTTACGATCGAATGAGTAGGTAATCCTCCTAAAGATACCATGTGCATGGCGATGTTTGCATGTCAATGGTATTTATTCATGATCTATAATTTTTACCCACTCCTTGTATTGGTAGTTCAAAATGATTAATTCTTAGAGTAGTCTTGAAATAATCATCATTAGGAAAATACCAACATACGAGGTATACTTACATAAGGGTTCTAATAAATAGATATGGGGTCTTATGTAATGTCCCCTAATAATAATAAAAATAATAAATATATAATATTAAATAAAGAAAACAAATGATAAACAATAAAGAAAATATAATAATAGTAAATAAATAATAAATAATGAAGAAAATGTATAAAACAATAAATAAATAAAATAATAAATAACAATACTAGAGTTCTAAATAAATAAAAATAAAAATAAACTATAAAAATAGTAAAAAAATAAGTAAAGTTATCAAAAAGTAAAAAGTAATAAAATAAGAAAGAATTAGCTAACCATGGCGGAACCCTAGATCATCTGGGCATCTAAACTGACGAATTTTTACTAGTGGCAAGGGAGATGGGATGTGCAGGGTGGTATACCACGCAGGTCTGACCGCGGTTTAGGCCTTCTAAATTGTTTTCTGACCTCGTAATCAACAGGACTATCAGTGGATGTTTTTGGTTTGTATTGTGGAATATCGTCCGTGTTTTTCAATACTCCATTTTTCTTAGCAGCCTTCCCTCCCCTAGACATACGACGGTCAGGTTTTTACTGTCGGTTTCAATGGTTGAAGAAGACCTCATGGATTACGAGGAGGACACCATGCCAGATCAGGAGATTTAGGCTCATCAAGCTAGCCCGGTCATGGGACCCTAGAAAAATAAATCACCTCGGTCAATAGCTGCTATTTAGACACCGCAACACCCGCCCTCTCCGGTAAACAACAACCACCTGCTATCATTGTTGATGACATACCCGTTTTGGAATCCCCCCCTCTCTCCGGCCACTCTGAATCTCCTAGGCTCTAGCCTTCAGGCATCTCCCACCTTTGATTCCCCCTTGCCTCATCCCTAGCTACATTCCTTGCCTATGAACCCTCCTTCCATCTCCTTGACTCCGGCTGTCCCTTTAATCCCCCGCATCCTGCACAGTCCTACATCCATCCAGGCTCGTGTAGCTTCAACCCTCATACCCTGATCCGATCTAGCTGCTTCAGTTCGCCCATTCCAAACCCTCGACCTGCTTTATCGGCCCAGCAAAGCTCCTCGGAAGCATGCGGAAGTTTACTCAGAGAACATCCCATGTGCCGACGCACAGACAAGCCCAAAAAGGGTTGATGCCTTAGAGCGGTGGACACTGATATTAATCTGACTTTTGGAGAAGATGTTCCTATGGCTGACACTATGGACACGACGAGGAAAGTTCTGGTTGATCATGTACGATGCAAGAATTATTCAGTGGAGCATCTGCGTCAATGGACCATGGAGATATGGGGTTCACTGTTGAAAGAAATTCCTATAATTAGGGTTTTGGCCAGAGGATGGTTTGCCCTCCGATTTCATAGGGAGGAGTACACAGACTAGATTTTATCACGCTACTGGCATATTGATCTTGCTCCTATACTATTGAAGATATGGGATCCACTCTTCGATCTGGAGTGTGAACAACTGGGATCAGGGCCTATTTGGGTCAGACTACCTGGTTTGCCCATGCAGTTTTGGACTCCTTAGGTTTTAAAACGTATTGGAGATGCACTGGGGACTTACCTTGAGCATGAACAGTCCTATGAAAAGACAGGTATTATGACTATGGCGAGGATTTTGGTACATCTTGACACCAGGGAAGGGCTTGAAGAAAAAATCACTCTTCACAGGAGACACTTCTCGCTCGAACAACTTTTGGACTATGAAGGAGTCCAATTTCACTGTAGGAGGTGCCACAAAGTGGGTCACCTATACAAGGATTTCCCATTGCTGTCCTTGATGACTTCAGAGAACTCACAGGGGACCAAGCACCAGATCTCTAGAAGACCTAAATAAGGGAAAACAGAAACAAGGACAAGCACCACTTGAGGCTACGGTGGGCTCTACACAAAAGGCAAAAAATTGGCGAAGGGCTCCAACCTCACCTCCACGGACTCGCTCCAAATCTGCAGCGGATGCACCACCTCTCCCAGGTAATGGATCTATCCCCATAACCTCTGTACTATTTTTAGATGTTATGTTTTCTACTTAGCAAACATCTTTGCATCCCCCTTCCACTACACTTTGCACTATCCCTTCCATCCCATGCTCCATCTTTCCTCCTCCCCCCACTTTCTCTACTACACCTACTTCCCACAGGGATTTTCCCACTCCCCCATCTCATACATCCTCCCCTTCTGGGTTAGGATCTCATCCCTACAACCTTAGATCCAGAGCTTGACCTAACACTCCTCATTTAGGTTTGGGTCTCTCCCCCAGTAGGACCAAGAAATATAAACCTACTAGAGGGCGCCCATCCAGGATCAAAACAACCATCAAGATGGTGGTGGCTGATGTAGCGAGGGGTTGTCAATATACCATTGAAAGGGCACTTAGAGCCATTGAGCCCTCCACCCCTGTCTCCCCATGATTTGGCTCTCCTACAACTGTAGGGGATTAGCCAAACCCAAAAAGAGATTGGCTCTTAAGCGTCTTTTACTTGGTTCCAATTGTGACATCCTCTTCCTATAGGATACCCTTGGCACATCTGACATCATTAACAGAACCCTCCTCTCTATTCTTCCGGGCTAGGTTTTTCATGGTATGGATGATATTGGCATATATGGTGGTCTTGCAATAGGTATAAACCCTAAAACTATTAAACATATATCCTCTTGGGGCGGTTTGGGATTCATAGGAATGGATATTTTTGCGAGTGAGCTTGGGTACCAGTTAAAAGTGATTAAAATATATGCCCCAAATCATAACAGAATGGAGTTTTGGCACAATTTGTTAGAACTGAATTTTGTCTCAAGCACCACCATTATTGGGGGTGACTTAAATTTTTCTTTGGGAATGGAGGAATCCTGGGGACATCACTCACAGATTGACCCAATATCGGACTAGATGAGCACTCTACTGGATACCTTCAAACTTGTAGATGTTCCTATGAAAAAGAAATTTCCCACATGGCATAACAGGAGGACGGGTGAAAAGCTGCCCTGGGTCGGAGATTGGATCATTTATTGATTCATGAAGATCTCCTCCGTACCTTACCCTTATATAGAAAATGGGTTGGTACTGGAGGATCCTCTGATCACCTCCCCATATATCTACAAATCTCTGGTCCCTCTCAAAAGCCTCATGCCCCCTAAAAATTCTTTACTGGATACCTAAAATACCCAGATTTCATCAATCTGGTAACTGAGTTCTGGAGAGCACAACCCCCTCTCAGGGAGCAGAGAATGGCAGTTGATTTCTATGTTCGACTTAAAAATCTCAGGGCTATGACAGAGGAATGGTCAAGGCAGAAGAAGTTGAGAGATGAATAGAATCTATAGGACATTAAATTACAGATAGCCCAGCTCACGGATGATCAAGGGCTTGGATACTTAACGGATGACACTAAACTCCATCTGATTAATTTGGAAAACCAAAAGGAAAATATTCTTCTTGAAAAGGAAGAACAGTGGAGGTTAAAAATTAGGGCTATTTGGCTACAAGCAGGAGATGGAAATACTAAGTTTTTTCACAATTTTGCTAATGATAGAAAGGCCACCAACACATTTGGCAGCTGCCCTGTGAGCAAGATGGTTGGGCCTCCACTCATCCTCAATTAGCCAGGTTTGGGAACTCCCATTTCAAAAGTCAATTTACTGCGCTAGCAGCCATCACTCTCCCAGACATCATTGACCTGGCTGGCCACTTCCCTAGGTTTGTGGAGCTGGATGAAGTGGAGGATATGATACAACCTGTCACCATGGACGAACTGGAAGGAACACTAAAATGGTTCAAGAAGGACAAGAGTCCCGGCTCGGATGGCTGGCCGGTTGAGTTCTACTTAGCTTTTTTGGAGCTGCTAGGACAGGACTTGCTGGCAGTCATTGAAGAAAGTAGAATCACTGCACACATTCATCCACCCATCAACTTCACCTATTTGGCTTTGATCCCTAAGACTGATTCACCAGCCTCTTTTAATGATTTCCGCCCCATATCCCTTTGCAATTGTCTGTATAAAATCATTGCTAAAACCATAGCCAACCGTATCAAACCCATTTTATCCAACCACATCTCTCAGGAGAAATTTGCTTTCCTCCACCATAAACACATACAAGATGCTATTGGCTCAGCCTAGGAAGCCCTTCACTCCATTAAGCACAAAAATCTCAAGGGACTCACCCTCAAAATAGATCTGTCAAAGGCTTTCAACAAAGTGAATTGGCTATACATCAAGATGATTATTACTCACTTGGGATTTCCCCCAGCTCTCATCAACTGGATCATGGGGTGCATCTCCATTGTTTCGTTTTCCATTCTCATCAATGGATCTGCAACTCCATCCTTTAATATAGATAAAGGGATAAGGCAGGGATGCTCTTTATCACCATTAATATTCCTATTAGCTATGGAAGGATTGAGCAAGCTAATTGATTCAGAAAAAAGAAGAGGGGGTCTCAGAGGGCTAAAAATTATGGACCATTACTATCTGACACATCTCCTATTTGTAGATGACATATTGATTTTTTTGAATGGTAGTGTCCTGGACACCACATCAATGAATGAGATTCTAAATCTCTTCTGCAGAGCAACAAGAATGGAAAATAACAGAGATAAATCCACCATCTCCTTATCTGAATGTACACAATAGGAATCACAGCTAGCCATACAAAAATTTCCATTTCAAGCTACAGAGTTGATGGAGGGGCTCAAATATCTGGGGTTCAGGCTAAAACCAGATGGATACAAAATTGATAATTGGACCTGGCTCATCACAAAAGTGGAAAAGAGAATAAATCGCTGGTGTCACAGGTTCCTCTCTAGCCCTGGGAGACTAATTCTTATTAAATCAGTCCTCAAAGCCACCCCAGTTTACTGGATGTCACTGGCCTCGATTCCAAGAGGGATCCTTCACAGAATTCAACAAATCCATTGCAAATTTCTCTAGAATGGAAGAAAGGAGGGCAAACCTTTTGCCTAGGTTAAATGGATCAAAATTGCTACTTCGAAGAAGTGGGGAGGTTGGGGACTCAAACTACTTCCTACCTTTGCTCAAGCCTTGGCCGCAAAACAAAGCTAGTTACTACTAAAGAAAAAAAGTCTTTGGGCTGAGTTTATCCTACACAAATATATATGGCTGTCTACTATTATAGACTGGATCAGAAGTCCAACATGGAATAGAAAAGGCATTTCGGTGATTTGGAGAGCCATACTCAATTCACTTCCCATTATCAAGGATGGACTACTATGGAAAATTGGAAATGGAGCCTCAGTCCGCATTGGAATTGATCTATGGTCAGGCAGTGGAAATTCCCATTAGCTACGAATTGGGCTGATTAATCACTTAAACAACAGGGGCATTAAGTTTATTGGGCAGATTGGTGATCAGTAGAACACTACTTTTCATACACAAGTTTGGCTGACTGAGCAGAACTGGAATATACCAAATGAATGGAGTAGAACATGGCAAACTTATCTCCAGGCACTCATAGAATCACATGTTAGATTAAAGAATGAAGAGGATGAACTTATTTGGGCACACTCAAAATTTGGACAATACTCATCTAAATAGGGCTATGATACCATCATTGCAGATAAAAAACCAGAGGTCTTAAGAAGCTGGTGGGTTACTTTATGGAAATTAAAAGCTCCACTGTATACCAGAATGTTGACGTGGAACATTTTAGAAAATAAGATCCCACTGGAACCTATCTAAAAAAGAGAGCTTTTTTGGGTCCTACTCGATGTGTCCTATGCCTCGAAGAAGAAGAATCGACCCAATACCTCTTTATCACATGTCCGACCACCAGGATCATTTGGACCCAAGTCCTACAAACCCTAAATATGAATATGAATTGGCAGGGTACAGATATTATAACAGCGTGGGAGAACTAGCGGAGTAATGCTGCTGTGGAAAAAACAAGAAACCTTCCCCTTCTAGTATCATGGTACATATGGCTCAAACGTAACATCAAATTTTTTGAAGACAAGCCGGTAAACTGGAACCTTCACCCTCCGCAAATCTGCTTTGCTTATGAAGAAATTCCAAATGATGAATGCCAAAAGAGACCTAGGATCATTCGATAGGAACAGATAAACACAAAAATACCTTGGGCCTATTTTGATGGTGCTGCCCAACAGCATGGCTGTGGGGGAGGCATATGTTTCTACCTATCTGAATCACACTATTTCCAGATTCGCATGGGACTAGGACTGGGCACAAATAATCATGCTGAACTAATATCTTTACAACACCTATTATACTTTGCCATTTTGAAACAATGTTGAAACATACAAATATTTGAGGACAAAGATTGTGATTGATTGGTTTAACAACACAACTGTTTGTTCTGCTTACTCTTTGAGAACTATAATGGAAGAAGTTGTTTTTCTTCAAAAAATTCTTTGATTAGATTTCTGTTTCTCACATCTATAGGGAAAGAAATGAAACTGCTGACCGGCTATCGAAAGAAGCAACGCATCGCCCTCTGGGAGAGTGGATGATTGCTGAACATACTCCTGCCGAAATCTATCACTATTTTCACAAGCCATACATAGAAGGGGGACTACAGAGGGGCAACAACCCTTAATTTTATCAGCATTTTGATTTTGAACTTTATTGCAATTTTGATACTGTTTATATTTAGTATATATGAGTAAATGATTGTAAATATGGACATAATTACACACCCGTGTGGGTGGTTTTTTTTTTATATTTTCATTGTGGTATTGTACCAGCACAGTATACCCGTTGGGTTTCATTGTAAATAATAGTTTTGACAGTGGATAGAACAGCCACATTTACAGCATATGCCTTCGGGCATCTACAACATGTAATTTCTCCAATGAAATTATGAATTTTATTTCACGGAAAAAAGAAGAAGAAAGAATTATATTAAGAGAATTACTAAATTAAGTTAAACTTAAAATAAAGAAACAAAAGTTGCATGTTGACATATGGATTGTGTGCATGCGGTTCCTCTTCCAATGTTTGCTCTATCTAATAGACGGTGAGGAAGATGAGAGGCATTCCATCATCTATTCTCTTGGGAGAAAAGTGTTGTGAGACAAAGGATTCCCTGACAGTAGTACTTTGATTAAGGGCTCGGGGTGGCCAATTGTATAAAGATTATATGCACCTGAGCCTACAGTTGGGTGAAGAGTCGTCCCCAAAACTTTGTTGTGGATTCAAATAGCGTTCAACTCCAAAACCACAAGTAAGGAATATCATCGCCACCGGTAAGTTGTCTCTGCTCACATTTCCAAAATTCTATGTTAAATAGTTGATAAATTGTGTGTTGATTATAAATCACATAATTAATCTAATTAGTTGCGTGTTTTAATTTTAGGGTTGTACATATGGTATTAGAGCAAGTTACAACCCTTGAGGCCTATGAATCCTCGCATACATATTTGATTTTAGTTAAAAAAAAATTATATGTAAATTGAATTCTTGATCTTCTTAAAAATGTTTATCATGAAATAGCTCAATCTATTGTTTTATCTTAGAAAGAAAATATTTAATAAAACTCATTTCACTTTTCTTTTAAAAATAAAAATAAAACTTTCCTTAAAAAAAAACAATATTAAATATAAAAGTTGTTGTTGTTGTTGTTTTTTTTTTTTTAAACAAGGTTGGTTAGTTGATATATTACCAAAAGATTTGATGGAGCAAGCTCCTATTACAATCGACTGTAACATTAAAAACATCTAAGCCATGAGATAGGAATGCAGTCTCTTCTCCTAGGCTTGTGTTCAAGACTTCATGTATTATTATAAGAATTCTAGTGTACTGCCTAACAAACTGACCTACTAGAAAGAGAAATTTACATGTCATGGGTTCTCGGACAGTTTTTCAAGGCTTGTAGACTAATTTCTCCTGAGTTTGCCGGTTCTTCATGCCATAATTGACCGAGTTCTCTCCTTCATTGCTTGTAGTGTTTTTTTTGTAATAAGCCACTACTTCTTCTAGTTGTTTGCATTTGATTTCAATTCCATGATTTCTTCTTTCTGCATTGCTATGTTTCTTTTCTGGAAGTTGTACTCCAATCTCATTTCGTTTTTGAAATTATTGACTGACTCTTGCAGGCTTTGGATCACGAATTTATTCACTTTGCATGCTGGGCATGCATCATTCCTTGCTGCCTTTTCAATGGGGTTGAATTCCATTTGATTTGGTTGCTTGTTCTTCCTTTATCTCTGCTTACTACTCCTTGTTTTGCTGTGCTTCTTTGATTTTGTATTCCCTGAGGCACTTCTTCTTCTGCTGATGTTAACCGCTTTCCTTTTGTTGTACACTGGAACCATTGGATATTGGAGATCAACGGACGAGGTTGTTAGATGAATAATGGCCAAGATTAAGTCGCATAGATTGGAATCATGGGATGAACGGTGGAGATTAACCAGAGGTGCTGGTGGAAGGGGAATCTGGAGGAGCCATCGCAGTTGTCGATGGTTGAGATCTACGGTCATCAGGTGCGAACAAGTCCAGACGTTAACCAAGAAGAAAGGCGGGTTTATAAGTGGAGGTGGTGTTTCGGGCGGGGTATAAACCATAAGTGGTAAAAAGGAGTGTTACCTGATTCCACTGACCGAGCGACACATTGCAGCGGAGGAGAGAGAGAAAACCACTTTTCGGGTGGGTATTCTCCGTGCTTTATGTCTGCTCGAAATTGTTGTGAATCATCCGATCCATTGAGAAAAAATCGATGGTGGAGGAGGGTCGCGCAAGTTTGATTGATCAGGCTAAGCGATAACCGTCGAATTGAGCACTAGATCAACGGTCCTGATTTGATCAAAGATCAGAGAAAGGAAGGAGTAGTGCTGCGAAAATGGCTTGGGATTGCGGGCCCGACGATAATTGTAGTTGCGAATGAATGTTTTTTTGAAGTCTGGTTTAAGCGCTCGGTCGGGTTTTTCCCGTGTATTTTGATAGAGTTGAAGTCCCTGTGAATGAAAGAGTTGAAGGAAGACCAAAATCTGGTTATAACAATAAGGGAGGAGGGTTGAGATAATGGGGGGGACAGATGGAGGGCGTGGATGCTCAGAAGGGGTTTGTGCTCGCTGAGTGGAGGGAGTGAAGAGAGTGAAGGGATACAGGGTGAGCGAGTTGGGTAAGAAGAAGGGTGGGAGCTTAAGATGAAGTCTGCATGTTGAACAGAGGAAACACTGCGGGCTATTAGAGAAGAGAGCGAGGGGCTTTGAAACCAAATTAACACTATACTAACCTGGAATGTGAATATTTCTTCGTTGAGATCGCTACTGTGATTTTTGTGAATGCACCCTCTATTCTTATAGTGCTCTAACGCAGTCCGAAACCTACCTTTGATGAGATAGATTGCAACGTGGTTCTTGTGACCAAGATTACAATCATCCTTCCTGTTGTTTCTCATACGAGAGTCTGAAGTTTCATGATTTTTCCTTTGCATTCCCGTGATTTCTTGGTTGTTACTGCAATGATGTGTCCTTTGTTGTTTTTTGATTTATTGCTTTTATCATTGTGATTTTTCCCTTGGTTTTGGTGAGCTTTATACTTGTGATTTTTTGCTGATTATTAAGGAACAGAGTTGTGAAATTCCTCCTGGTTTTCACGAACATGCCCTTCATTTTTTTTCGCTGCTTGGTTTGCAAAATAATCTGCCTGTTGATTGTGAATTCTCAAGACATGTCTGAAGATTACATCGCTAGAACCTTCCAAGTTCTTCCCGATTCTTCTAAAAATTTTGTTCATGAACTTATTGCTTAGATTTTTGTTTCTTGCCATTGCCCATATTATTATGGCTAAGTCTCCTATTATGATAGGATTTTGGATTTCTCTTTTTTTTATTATTCTTGTTCCCATCAACAAGTTGTATGATTCTGCCTTATTATTTGAGATTTGTCCCAATCCCCATTCATATGTGACATTTTCTTTCCCATCAGGATCGAGGATTATTCCCCTTGCCCCTGCCTTTCCTGGATTATGCTTTGAGGCCCCATCAAAGTATAGACAATATCTATTCTGATTTTTCCTCCAGTTTGTCAGTTCCTCTTCACTCTTATTTTCCAGATATTTCCTGAGTTTATCTTCCTCTGTCCTTTTTGTCCATTATTATTGATTATGGCTTTGCTAAGACAATCTCGCTCTTCCCGTTGAAGAGTCTTATAGTCTGTTGGAGCTGTTCCTTTGACATTGAGGATTTTAGAAGTTAATCCCCACGTTTTTGGGAGGGTCTTCCCTATCCTTGGAATTTGATTTTTGAAAATGCACTTGTTTCGTGTCAACCAAATTTGCCAACATAGAACTACTGGAATGCACTTCCATATTCTCTGAATTGTGACTTTCTTCTTTGTTGTGTATGGGTAAGCCTTCTCAAAGGTCTGAAGAAAATCCGACAAGGGCTTTTCAAAATTTATTCTTATTTCCAATGGACTTATCAGCTGCTGCCAACATTCTTTGGAAAAAGTGCATTTTTGAAATAGATGTTGTATATTTTCTTCAGTATGCATGCATAATGGGCATCGTGTTGGACCTTGAAAGCCTTTTTTTTTAAGTTTTCTCTGGTCAATATTCTCCCTTTTAAAAGAGTCTAGATGAACATTTTTATCTTAGGCAGGCTTTCTGATTTCCATGCTATTTCCTAAGAATCCCAGTCTTGTTGATTTAGTTGTTCTTGAAGGATTTTATATTGAGTCCTAATTGTGTAATGTGCACTGCTTGGATCCCAGAGATAATCATCTTCCTCATCATGGTGGATTGGCGCTGCCCCTTTTAGGAGTTGCCTAATTTTGCTCCATTGCCCTTCCAGATTTGCCAGAATTGCTGAGATTTTCCGGTCTTGCCACTCCTTTTGGTTCCATAGAGAGATTGAGTGTAAAGTATTGAAACCTTTACCTTTCATCCACTCTTGTATGCCTTCAATTTCTGGATGAGTATGTAGTGGTTCTTTTCCCATGATTTTGTCCTCCCAAATTGAAATTGTTTTTTCATTGCCTGGGATTTTAGAAATGTATCTACTCATTAATGGAATAGTTTTTTTAACCAGCTTCCATACTTGGGTACATTGCCTTATTGAGATATTTCCATTAAGCAGTGTTTTCCTGGTGCCATCCATATATTTTGATATAAGAGTCTTTTTCCACAATCTCTCTTTTCCTGTAATTAGTCTCCATACTATTTTCATTCCCAGTGCTACATTCATGAGCCCAGGTATCCGTATTCATAGGCCTCCTTGTTCATAAGGTAGTACGACTTGCTACCACCTGACCAGGCTATATTTTTTGTTTCTTGCCTCCCCCCCTTCCACAAAAAGCTTCTTAAGATTAACTCTATTTGTTTTTGGGTACTTGCTGGGGCTATGATTATTGCATATTGGTAGATAGGTAGTGCTGCAAGGAGTGCTTTGACTAGGATTACCCTTCTTGCCATATTCAACCACATCATACCCCAACTTTGTATTTTGTTTTTCATTTTTTCAATTTGTTTAGTCCATATTTATGTCTTCATGTTCTCTTTTGAGATTGGAAGTTCGAGATAAAATAAATGTGTCCATTTTTCCTATACAGGGACGTCTAATATTTGTGAGATCCATTGCATAGTTCTGGGAGGGGTGTTCCATCCATATATCCTGCATTTTGTATTGTTTAATAGCCCACCTGAAACCTGTAAAAAATCATCCATAATTTTTTTGAACCTCCTTGCTATTATTGTTGATGCCCCTCCCAGCAACAATGTGTCATCAACAAAGAGTGAGTGGTTTATTGTTTTTACCTTTTGCTATTCTGATCCTTGTGATATTTCTTTCCTTTCTTTGTTTTTCCAAAGCCCTGCTTAATGTTTCCACCATTATAATATACAGGAAGGGAGAGAGGACAACCTTGCCTAAGGCCTCTTGTGCTTCGAAAGAAGTTGTTGGGCCTTCCATTTATGAGGGGGACAATCCATGGAGTAGAAATGCATGCCTGTATGACTTCCATTATTTCTCTTGAGAACCCAAGTTTCTGGAGGACAACCATTAGATATGAATGGCTGACCCTATCAAATGCATTTGCCATATCTAGTTGATTATGAGGCCTTTTTCTTGCCTTAGCATACTAGAGTGTACAACTTCCTGTACACTAATTACATTATCTATGATTTGCCTGTTGGGCACGAATCCTCCTTTATTTTCAGATATGATTATTGGAAGTACTTCCTTGATTCTATTTGCAATTATTTTTGTTATTATCTTATAAGATGAATTGCTAAGAGAGATAGGGTGAAACCTGTTGAAAGTTGAGGGGTTTGCTTCCTTTGCGATTAGAGCAAGATAGGAGGCTTTTGTGTTGCCTCCTTTTTTTTGTTGAAAACATTCTTCACCATTCCTAAGAAATCCTTTCTGATGGTATACCAATGAAATCTTTAGAATGCTATTGTGAAACCATCTGGCCCTAGGCTTTGTTTGGATGTAGGCTCCATATGGCCGCACTACCTCTTTTTCTGTGGGATCCTTGCACATTGCTACATTTTGATGTTTTTTGTTTTTTGTTTTGTGTGCTTTAAGAAATCTTCACTTTCAGCCATTTTTTCGTTGGCTAAAAGTAATTTTTTAAAGTGCTGATAGGCTGATTTTTTTAGTTCCTCCGTACCTTTGACCTCTTGGCTTTCAACTTGAATTTTTCTATTTGGTTTTTTGCTCTTCTTATCTTCATTGTGTTGTGGAAAAATGATGTGTTTTTGTCCCCTGCCTTGAGCCACAAACTTCTGGATTTCAATCTTGCCTCTTCTTCTTCTTTCTTGTTTTCCCTATATATTTCCCAAAAGATTTCCTTCTCTCTTAGATAATCTTGCTTGCCTTTTTCTTTGCTTTCTTTTTCAATTTGCATGTTGTCCATTTTCCGCTGTAGATTTTTTTTTTTTTTCATTTGCTCTTGCCCATCCCTTTAATTTGGTTCTTGCATTTTATAATTTTGTTTCCCAAATATATGGTAGTGATCCTGTTACTCTTGGCTCCCATGCTTCCTTGACTAGTTCGTTGATTTCTATGTTGCTGTTCCAAATTGTGCTGTATCTAAATGGGAGTGGTCCCTGGTTTTCCATTTTTCCCATGACTATTGTCACTGGTTTATGTTCAGAGGCTGTGGTGTGTAAAATTTTTGATTTTATGGAGTTGTGCACTGCTGCTATGCTTTCTTATATCAGAATTATATCTAACCTTTCTTTTATGTTGCTTTTGCCCACTCTTTTATTGCTCCAAGTGTATTTCTCGTTGCTTGGAGGGATGTCTATTAAATTGTGTTGGTCCATTATTTCTTCTAGAATATCCCTAGATGGGTCTGTGTAATATGTTCCTCCAAACTTTTCTTCTATACTTACCAAATTTAAATCTCCTCCTAGTATTATTTTCCCAGCTTGCATTTCTTTTAGTGCTTCTTTTATGGTGGCCCAACATTGCTCTTTTTCCTTGTAGTGATTTGGGGCGTATATATTTATGACACTGTACCTCTCTTTTGTACTGATCTGGATTAGATCCGTTTGGATCCAGTGCTGATTTTTTTGTATTTTATTAGTTTCCAGGTTCCTTTTTTCCATATTGTGCAAATACCTCCTTACGCCCCTGTTTCCTGTATTGCCTCCCCTTCATAATTTCTGATTTTTTTTTTTTGTTTTTTTTGTTTTTGTTTTTTCATATTTTCAGTTTCTTGGCTGTTTGTTTTTGTCTCCTGAATCATAAGGATGTCTGGGTTTTCTTTTGCTAGAATGTCTCTTGTGGCATTTTCTTTGACGGATGATCCCATTCCTCTGCAATTCCAGGAGACCACTATCATTATTTGCTTGTTGGGTGGTGCATGGCTCCTTTCCCTCTTTGTTGGCTTTTTTCGTTGTTTCCTGTACTCCTTCCTAAGAAGGTTTCGATATGTTGCTACGTTTCTAATGCCATTTTCTTTGCTACTGCTTTATCCCTAAGTTATTTGTTTGTTTTTCTTCCTGCTTTTTTTTATATTCTACATTTGTGGGTGCTTCCTTTGACTGCTTTCTGGTTAGGATTCTGTCTACTAAGGGGGGGGGGGGGGGGGGGAGGGGTATGAGTGTTTGATACTAGAGGGGATGAAGGGGGTTGGGGTTATGTTGTGGGGATCTAGATCTGGATCTGGATCTTGGTCCAGGGGATGGGGGGGCTGAAGGATCCAGAGGCTCAAAAGGATTAAGGCTAGCAAGAGGATTATTATCTTATTTTGGTGATGGAGGATGGAGATCAGAGGATGTGGAGGGCTACGAGGAATATAGATTTGGTTGTTTATGGACTGTCTTCTTTCTTTTAACCTGTTCCCATTTGTTTTTCGAATCTTCACTCTTTTCATTTTCATTTTCTTTTTTTTTTTGTAGATCTATTTGCAAAATGATTGTATTCGTGACATAACTTGCATTTGAAAGGGATTTGTTCATAATCCAGCTATTGTATGTGCGTCCACTGGTCCACTTTGATTTTGATGGCTTCTAGTAGCCCTTTCCCAAGATCCACTTCTACACAGATTCTGGCGTATGCATGCATATTTTCCTTTGGCTCACACCTGTCTATATATTTCCCAACTACATTTTCTATCGCTTTGACTGAATCATCCCCTCAACAGTGAAGGGGAAGGTGTGGCAGTCTGACCCAGACGGGGACAACATTGGGTACATCCATTTCTGGATCGAAATCCGACGTCCATCTGTTTAGATACAATCCCCTTGTATCTATAAAATAAGGTCCATTCCTAAATATCAGATCTCGATCCTCCTATGTTTCAAAGTGAAAGGTGTAGTAACCTCTTCCACAAAACCTGATTGAGATTTTCCCATCTATTGACGCAATCCAGTTCCTTTCTACCCATTTTTGCATAGTTTTGGGCGATGGCCATAAACCAGTGAACTGCCCCACTAATCCATGCTCCGCCAGAGAAAGTGTTGCTTTGCAGGGAAGGGTGGGAGGGAGTGAGATTTCAGGAATGTCTTCCAATCTTTTAATAAACTTAGTGACTGATGGTTTGTTCTTTGCCGGGCCCATTGCAGAAATGAGAGAGGCGAAAGCTTTTGTTGTTCTTTCATTTTCTTGTTGTTGATCTAAGAGAGGCTCTCCGTCCTCTGATGCGTCCATGGTGCTCATTCCCCAGCAACAGGAGGCCGTTGAGGGGCAACCGCGTGCTTCTTGCTGTATTTGCTGGCTAGGGTTGCGCAACTCCTTCAACAAGCAACGATTTCTACATGTAAATATAATAGTTGTTATTATTAATAAATAAAATAAATTATTTATATGTAAACTCAACGTTATGATATAAATAGTTAATTAAATTTAACTTTATGAATTTATGTGATATTTTAAATTCAACTTTATGATGTGAATAGTTAATTAAATCTAACTTTATTAATTTATGTAATCTTTTAAATTTATATAAACAGTGAAAGATCTAATCTTTGAATATTTTTATCTGATAAACAAAAACTAAAATTCAACGGCCAATCACAACATTCGCAATTTGTCATTATCTGAAAAATTAGGGGTTTGTTTCAAATTTTGAGTTGGGCCCTAGGTTATGGAATTATTTCATATTTTTATGGATTCCAGGGTTTTTATATCATCCGTTTAGGGTTTTCATTCATATTTTTAAGTTTCGAAGGTCTTTAATTCATATTTTATGGGCCATTATAATGAGAATTTGTATTGATTTGGCCCTAATAGAAAAGCAATTTGTGTTAATCAAGGAAACCAAAATCTTACGATGGCCGATGAGAATCATGTGGTTTTTGGATTGAAATCTTACCAACAAAATCACAAATTCAACTTTGGTGCATGTCATTGTCAAATTTCTAGCCGAGATATCCTACCCTTGGAATTCAAAGAAGAATGCCAAGACCATTTTGAAAAGTTTGGTAACCATAACCCCAATTACCTCACAAAATTCATTTAAACGGGAAATTGATCCTTGCGTCAGGGAGAGATATGGGTTGGATTTAGTGGTCAAACAATCGATCTACCTTTACTACCATTTTGAAAGAGTGATTTCACATGTAATTTTTTTTAAATCCAGTGTTATTCAATTTATCGTCATTATGCGCTTTTTTAAAATTACATTAGTGAGTGATTTCAAAAAAATCTGTTTCAAATTCAATTCAACTGATAAATCTGATAAATTTGGCTATCTCATATTATGTTTTTCTTGTTAAAAAAAAGAAGCAAAAAGCAAATTATCTAGAAAACCAATTTCTTATAATCAAGAAATTTGTTTTTCTTGTTAAAATAAAAACAAATTCCTTTCAATGGATTTATTTAGAAAACCAATTTATTATAATCAAGAACTTTAACTGAAAGAGTGGGTGGCAATATTGCATCGATTTTTCCCACACCATTAACAACATAGTTGGAGTTCGAATTCCACCCACAAACACATGCAAGTTACATATGATATCAAAATACAAATTTATATGAATAAATTTAAGAGTTTCATGAATATATTTCTCCAACGTAATTCATTCACAGCGGAAAGGTATAGACGGACTTCAAGTACCTAATGGAGATTTACACTCATGTGACGTAAATGTCAACTGAGGATTATATCATACGAATGCACATACAAAGAATCATATTATAAGAATGCACATATAAATTAGCGTTAGTGTTAGTGTAGTGTAGTTTTGACTGCAAGTGATTTGGAACTTTTAAAGTGATAAGTGACGTCATCCAAATTTTAATAATAATTAATGTGGTTGTATTTTTTTACTTTTCTGAAACTAAAGAGTGCAGTTAAGTTCTATTTTGATGACAAATAAAATCAGAATGAGGAATTATTATTTTACCAATCTCAATGCAAGTTTAATAGTATAAATTTATAAGATGCATATAAGTATTTTTTTATTTTTTTTAAACAAAGTCGGTTGCTATATTAATGGCTGAAAAAAAGAAAGGGAGTCCAGGCTCCTGAGGTACAATAGTTGCCAGCGACAGCTTGGATCAAGAGATTTACAAAATGGGGAGATCCCCTTGATCCTTTTTCTACTGCTTTTACATCTATCAGTGACTAGGCTACTATAGATTCTTACATATTGGGACATCCAAAATTGACACTTGCAAAACGTATTAATCTATGACTATGTGACTGATTTGCCTTGCAGTGGATTCCTCTGGTCGCTGATCCAATCGCTCTTGTTTGGCACTTGAGGAGCTGGTGGCTACAATATTTTTCTTTTCCATCATATATTGCAGGATGGAGATCGATTCTTCAGCATGGCTGCATCGATTTGAGAGCTAGCGAAACTGTTCTTGCAGAGAGGCAACTCTATGCAAAAAGAGATCTATTTCAGCCCGGTATTTCTCATTCATGATTCGATTATGATCTTCAAGCCTACGATGCTGATCTTCAAGCCTACGATTCTGCTCTTTAAGTTTGGATTTCAGGATCCTCTGCTGATCCTCCAGGATGCTTTGTTGAGCTCTGACTTCTTCAAGCTCGGCTTGCAAGTCTGCACAGTGCAGAGAGTCCTCACTGCGGGCCATAATAGCCACTGAGAGATGAAGGAGAGCTGAGTAAGAAGATTCAAATGCAAAGGAGAGGCGCGCTGAGGTGTTAGGGTCAACCGGGAGCGCCAAGAGAGGGACACGAAGGCTGCTGAGAGGCGCAACAGAGAATCTGAGGGCTGGGAGGTTGCTATGGATGTAGAGAAAGGAGCGATTTGCGCAGCGAATAATCCAGAAGGCAGAGCGAATCGAGGGAACTTGGGAGAGAATATGGCAGATATCGCGGAGGACTAAGCACAGCCGAGACTGCTTCTTAGGCAAACATAGAAGAAAAACTAAGAGTGCTAACCAACTGCAGATTAATGAGCTTGCAGGGGAGGAATAAGGGGCGGATTGAGGGGCGCAGAGGGGGTAGGAGGAGCTCCTGAGGCGGGAGATGCGACAGCTCAAAGGGATTACAAACGACTGAGCACAAAAGAGGTAGAAGGGAGAGGTTAAAATAGCCAGATACTGGGGGAGTGACCAGAGAGGAAGAGGACAGGTCACAGGGTTCAGGTTGGTCTGAGAAAAATCTTGCGGCAGCTTGAAGCTAGATCTTGCAGTGAATCCGCCGGCGTTCTCCATTTGACTGTCGCTGCTACAGGGTATGATAATGATTGCCTGATGCTGTGCTACGATGGTGCAGAGGGTCGTTCTTTTGGCAGCACTAAGATTACATTTCTCACAAGCTTTTTCAGTGGTGCTGGATTGGACGCTGTTGTTTTATTAAACTTCATGGAATAGGTTGATTTGTTTATGAAGAATTACATCTGAGGGTACCCGCTGGCCTCCCGCACGCCTTATTGGCCCTTTCATCCGCCTCCTTGTTTAGGCTGCGGAGGACATGGAAGAAGTGTATCTCGTCTATATTCTGGAGGAGGAGCCGATTGCGGAGGATAACTTGCTGCAGCGTAGTGTTGGGCGAGTTCTGTTGATGTATCACTAATCTAATTACTATTGAGGAGTCCCCAAATACCTTAACTCTTTTAATTCCCAGTTTACATAGTTGGATTAGGCCCTGATATAGAGCTAAAGCTTCGGCTCTGTTATTTGTTGCCTTGCCTAAGCTCCACTCATAACTGAGGATGTGTTCCCCATTTTCATTTAGGATTAGACCCCCTGCTCCAGCTATCCCTGGATTTGATTTTGAGGCCCCATCGAAAAAAGAGAGTGAAAATTGTTCCTTTGTATCTAGCTATTAAATTCTTGCTCTTTGAGCCTAACTTCCCAAGGTCTATCCTGCCTCTTGTTCGGTGTATCCTTCTTGAAACTGCCCTGGATATGATGTTGCCTTTCCAGAATATAACTTATTATGTTTCGCTCCTCCACTGTGAAGTTTGATGCCTTAATTTTCCCTGTGGTGTTGATTGCAATCGCTTCCTGGGCAAGGCTTTTGGCTTTGATGCAAGTTGTTCGAACATTGGGGCTCTTATCTTGAAAGATTTTTTTGTTTCTTGCTAGCCAGATTCGCCACAGTAGAGTGTGGGAGAAAGTATCCCAAACTCTTTTCACCAAGCTGCTCCTTTTTTCTTTCCAGGGACAACTTTTTTTCCAGTTATAAATTGTCTCGGCTATGCAATGCTGAGGATTCCATGTTAGGTTGCCGAGAGAGGATGTCTTTCTCCAACATTCAATAGCGAAGGGGTGCTCTATAAATAAGTGGTGCATTGTTTCTTCAGCGTTGCAACAATTGGGGCATCTTGAAGGGCCATTAATTCCTCTTTTGTTTAAGTTCTCTGCTGTAAGAATTTTACCCTTTAGAAGGAGCCATATGAAGAATTTAATCTTTGGAAGGGCTTCTGTGCGCCAAGCAAGTTTCCAGTGATTCCACAGAGGCATCTGGAAGGTACTATTGCAGATGTATTGATGGCCTGATTTTATAGTATAGATGGATCCTGAAGGATCCCAACGGAAGCCGTCCACTCCCTCTTTTTTAATAGGGGCCTTGCTGTGAAGATGCTTCTTTAGGGAGCTGAGGTTGGTTTCTAGAGCTGTGGGGATCTCTGGAAAAGACCAACCCATCCAGGCATGGGAGCGGGGGTCCCAATTGGAGATTTGATCCAGGTTGTGGAAACCTCTACTATTGAGATAGTTGATAATTGGGATGGCTTCCTGATGCATGTTCAAGGGTGGAAGCCCCATGATTTTATCTGATCCAAAATTGATGTTGTTCCCCCCCCTGGAACCTTTGAAGTATTTTGTTTAAGAATAGGGAGAGCTTTCTTGCATAGCCGCCAGATTTTGGAGGATTCTCTGTTTGGCATGTTGGAATCAAGAAGATGTTGCCTGGGAAAATTGAGGTATTTGATCTCCAACACCTTTTTCCACCATGCTGTGGGTCCAGTTATTAACCTCCAAACCATTTTCACACCAAAGGCTAAATTTAGGATTTTTGGGGATCTGATTCCAAGACCCCCTCTATCTTGAGATTGAATGACATGTTTCTAATTTACCAAGTTGAACCTACTCTTGTCATTCTTTCCCCCTTGCCAGAGAAAATGACGAAGAGCGATTTCCAATTTATGATGGAAAATGGCGGGGGCCTGATATAAAGTAAAGCTGTGAAGAGGAAGAGAAGTGATACCTGATTTTAGGAGGATGAGTTTGCCTGCCGGGTTAAGCCACATTGTCCCCCATTGCTGCACTTTTCTTTTTACTTTGTCGATGATCTCGTTCCAAGTTTCCGCCTTTAGAGGCCCCAGACTCACTGGCATGCCCAAGTAGGAGAAGTGATTCCAATCAAGTTTACATGTGACACCAAAGATGCTAGCTATGCTATGAACCGTTTGATTTGTTGTATTCCATCCATAAACACAGCTTTTATGAAAATTTACTGTCCCTCCTGAGTACCCCATATATTGATCTAGCAAGTTCTTAAACCGCCTTGCGATAGTCGTTGATGCGCCCCTAATGAGTAGTGTGTCGTCTGCAAACTGCGAATGATTAATGTTTTTGACCCCATTTCCATATTTGATCCTAGTTATAAGACCCACTCTTCTGTTGTGGTCCAAGGCTTGGCTGAATGATTCTGCCATGAGAATGAAAAGGTAAGGTGAAAGAGGGCAGCCTTGCCTGAGGCCCCGGGTGGATTGAAAGGCTTCACCAGGACGACCATTGATCAGAGGGGAGATCCATGGTCCAGAAATACAGGCAGCGATAGTATTAATGAAAGGGGAATCGAAGCCCATCTTTTTTAAAACAACGAACAGGAAGGAGTGCCTTACTCTATCAAAGGCGTTTGCTAAGTCAAGCTTTAACACAAATCCTTTCTCATGCCTAGATAGGCTCGAATGGATGGCTTCTCGAACCAGAAGGATGGAGTCATGGATATGTCTATTGGATATAAACCCGCCTTGATTTTCAGATATCAGGGAGGGGAGAAAGGGCTTGAGTCTCATAGCTAGGATTTTGGTAAAATTTTGTAAGAAGAATTGCAGAGGGATATGGGCCGAAACCTAGAGAAGGAGGTGGGTCGATTCTCCTTAGGGATGAGAGCGAGGAAAGTGGAGTTGGTGAATCCTCCCATTTTTCCTTTTCTTTGCACCCATCTAAACATCTTTGCAAGATCTTTCTTAATCAAGTACCAAAATTCCCTATAGAAGCAAATGGGAAATCCGTCAAGCCCAGGTGCCTTGTCTGGATGCAGAGTCCAGATTGTTCTTTTGATTTCCTCTTCGTCGATTTCACTATTTAGACTATCATTCAACTCCTTGGTGATGCCCTTGGGCAAGTGCTGAAGCAAATCTGAATAATCATCTGCCCCTTGGAGTTTAGTAAGAAGGTCACTGTAATGTTTGGAGGCAGCCTTCTTTATGGCCTCTTGAGTGATGTGCCTATTTCCTTCGCTATCTATGATTGTATTTACACTATTTCTGAGCTTTCGAGCAGTGGCCTGTTTATGGAAATAAGCTATATTTTTATCTCCCCCTTGTAACCATAATTGCCTAGATTTAATTCTCCACTTAATTTCTTCCTCTCTATTGACATGAAATAGCTGCTCATGTAGTGCGTTCTCCTAATCTTTATATTGCTGAGATAGACTTTTCTCTTCTATCTTGGTTTGCACATCTTCTAAGTCTTTTTTAACTTTCTTTTTTGTTTCCTCTGGTTCCTGATAACTATCTTTGGCCCAATCTTTGAGTGCCTTCTTGACATTCTTTAATTTGGTCTCCCATATGAAGCTTGGCGACCCCTCCACGTGTTGTTTCTAGACAACCTCAACGATCGCTCTAGTTGTGGGGCTTCGGGTCCATAGGGGGCTAAATTTAAAGGGAATCGGACCAAGAGGGCGATGTGTCTCCAGATTTAAGGAGATAGGATAGTGATAAGAGGTAGAAGTGCTGAGGATATTGGTATATCCAACAGAAAAAGTTGTGAGGAATGATATATTGAACAGAAATCTGTCAAGGCGTTCCATAATGTTGCCACTTCCTATTCTTCGGTTGCTCCAGGTGTATCTGCAGTTTTTTAAAAATTATATCCACTAATTCATTCTCCTGTATAATTGCTTCCAGATGGTTTCTAAAAGGATCATGAGCAAAATTTCCTCCTCTTTTTTCATTAGCATGCAGAATCAGATTAAAGTCTCTAGCGACTATGAGATTTGAAGTGCTTTCACCTTCAATGCTTTCCTTCAAGTTGTCCCAATAGATTTCCTTTTCTTTGTAATGATTGGGTACATACACATTGTATATGACTACGTTTCTATCCCCTGTTCTGCTTTCAAGATTGGTTCTGATCCAATTTTGATTGATAATGGCGGAGTTGCAAATCCATCTGTGGTTGTCCCAAATGGTGACGATCCCTCCAGAGGCTCCTCTAGAGCCGCTAATACTTCCTAAATACTGCTTCTGATGATCTATGATTTTTTTCATTTCTTGCTGATCTTGTTTTGTTTCTTGAATCAGCATTATTTCAGGTTTCTCATTGTAAAGTAAATCTCTGAGGGCTGCTATTTTGGAGGGGTGCCCCAATCCCCTGCTGTTCCATGATAGGATTTTCATCATGATGCATTGGGTGTGCAGAGAGGTGCTCGCCTCTCTTGATCTTTTCCAGTTGCCTCTTTCTCGTGGTGTCTAATGATGAAGGATTCCATTGGAGTTTGAGTGCCCATGGCAATGTCCTTCTGGGCATTCTCATCTCTATGTTGCTTGGCCGATTTTCTGCCAAGTCCTGGTTTCTTATACGTATCACTTGTTGCTCCATGTTCTTTTGAGGAACTCCTAGTGGTCCTTGTAAGGGGCGCCTCAAGGGAGGGCTGAGAAGAGGAGATCAAAGGCAGATGGGAATCAGAGGGCTCTGAAGTGGGATTGTCAGGAGTGGGATCCTCAGAGGATAGGATAAGAAAGGGGTTGGAGGAGGAGGGGATAAGCGGATCTTGAGAGAGGCCAGAGGGGAAGGGAGGAGGGGAAGGGGGGCGCTGGATGGAAGGTCCAGGAATGTTAGAATTCAGAGCAGGTTTGGAGGGGGCGACATATTTCTTTTTTTGACAGGCTCCCAATGTCCATCTTGCTCTTCATTATCAATATTGACTATTTTAGTGCATCTATTCGCAAAATGTCCATATTCATGACATACCTTACACTTGAATGGTATCTGCTCATAATCCAGCTGCTGAATATGGCTCCAATCGTCCACTTTTAGCTTTATGGCTTCAGGTAGTCCTCTTCCTAGATCCACCTCGACACAGATCCTTGCATAGGCTTGCATGTTGTCCTTGGGCTCGCTTCTATCGATGTATTTGCCAACCGCGTTCCCTATTGCCTTAACCGATTTGTCTCCCCATCAATGTAGCGGAAGATGGGGAAGACGAACCCAAACTAGAACAGCATTGGGGATGTCCAGCTCCAGATCAAAATCAGGGGTCCATTTATTAAGATAGAGACCTATGGAGTCCATGAAGTAAGGCCTGTTTCTAAAGATCAGATCCTTGTCTGCTTTAGATTCAAAGTGAAATGTGTAATAGCCTTTCCCACAAAATATTATTGATATTTTCCCCGGGATCTTGTCAGACCAGTTGCGTTCTACCCATCTTTGCACAGTTCTTGGTGATGGCCATAACCCAGTAAATTGCCCGATGAGTCCTTTCTCAGCCAAGGAGAGTGCTGCCATGCGAGGGAGAGTTGGGGGAAGTTGGACTTCCTGAAAACTGTCAAGTTTCTTTACAAATTTCGAGATTGTAGGTCTAGGGCGCAGAGGAGGGAGAGATTTTACCAGATATGAGAAGGCTTTCTCAGGATCCTCCTGAGATGAATCTGGGAGGACCATGGCTGAGGCCAAGGCCCAGATCGCTGCGATGATGAGGCCGATTCGCTGGCTGCTGGCTGCCCGCGCTGCTCCAATCGTTGCGCTCTCAGTAAATGCTTTTAAGATGCATATAAGTATTAATATAATAATATTTTTCTATTTATTATTAGAACACTCTATATCCTTGTACATATTATAAAAAGTTTCGATATAAATAATATGTACTTAAAATATAAGTGACTTAACCTTATGATTTAATTGAAAATACTCTGAAGGAGTGTAATATGCATGCTTATGTTTTTAGAATTAAATCATTTTGGTTATTAAAATTGTAAAAAGGTTTTTTGGAAAGTTAATAATATTCAAAATGAGATATGATTCTTTAAGATAATCCAAGACAATAAATAAGGTATAAGGTATGATCATGAGTTTTTATAGAATTAGATTTGAATAATGAACGTGTTTAAAAGTATTTTAAATTATAATTTTTTTTTCAAATTAGTAAGTTCAATATATTGAGACTCATTTGATATTAAGATGTATTTAAATAACTATACTTAGGGTAAAATAGTCAACTTACTAGTTAAAAGAAAAGGAAAATGATTATTAAAAAGTAACTGGTATTTTGATGAAAAGAAGACACTAATAGTATTAATGAGATAACCTAGACCCTAGGTGGATGTTGAATAATCTTAGTTCATAGTTGGTATTGAATGTTTATACAAGCAAATGAAGTTTTTTATGATGAATCATGGTAAGAATGCATATAGTGCATTATTCTTCTATATTTGATAAGTATTAAGATGTTTCTCATATTGATGATGTTTCATGATATGAGGGTACGAGAGTAATGATGCACATGTGGTTCTTATTCATTTAGTTTGATATAATAATGATGTATATGTGGTGCTTATTTATTTATTTGCTATGATAATGATGTTGAATGCTCATGATGATATGATATGCACATTGTGGCATATGGATTATGATGTTATGATATGAGGTTATATTGACACGTGGTCCATTTCTTATGTGATGATATGTCTTTGATGTTGATATGTTGATATTATGATGCGAAGCACGTGGTAATTATATGTAGATTTATGACATGCATAATTTTGTGATAACAATGATGTTATGTTCTCATAATGACATGCAAGAATTGACATGTGGATTAATTTTTATGATACTATGGTTATTGCTAATTCATTGGATGTATGTTGAGATGTAGTGATGGACAGGAAATCCAAAAATGGGCTGAGAGGGCCGGTTTATTTGATGATCTCGTAGGAGCCCATACCTGCGAGGGAAAATATGTAACACCATATGGGTTGGGGACAAACTCAATCAAAACTACATATGCCAGTGGTTCCTTTATCTTGTATAGCTCTTAAGGGGCTATGGGACCATCTTGAGGAGGCCAAGTGCCTGATATTGTAGGCTAGGTGCCTAGTATTGGATTGGGATGCCGAAGTCTGGTGGGGATGTAAGGACTTCGATGCCTGGGGTTGTGCGCCTTAGTAGTTGTGGAGGGAGTGGGCCAGCCTTTCGAGATGCCCGGAGTCATTGAGTGTTGTACTAGATGCCTGCCTTGGGACAGATGAGGTCTGAGTTAGGCGCAAGCCTTGGGTTCAACCTTGGACTAGGATACAGACTGGGGAGGCTTATGGTTGGTTCCGAAAGTGGGAAAAAGAACAAAGATTCCTTGAGATTTCCTGGGTGTTGTGAAAACTTTCGATGCCTGCTGGTTATACTAGTTCAGCAGAGGGTGTAGAGCAAACATGAAGTAACAAATAACTAAATGAATAAAATGTTAAATAATTCAACTATAGGTTTTGACCCCGTACAAAAATTACCTGCATACGAATTCTAAAAACACAGAAAATAAACAATGCGAGAGAATAACACATAAAACACATATACACAGAGATTTTCCCCTGGATCCCAAACTGGGCTACCGGCTGATTTTTCATTATTTCTTCAATTTACAATACATATTTTACATGCGAAACATCCAATACCATGACCGAAAATCATCGCGTCCAAAACCATTTATTGGAAAACCATGCGTCCAAAACATGTGCGAAATCATGCAAAAACCATAGGTGGGTCCACCCAACCTAACATAGGGTCCAAAACCAAAATTTTCCGGGGCGCTGCCCCGGACCCCATAAAGTGGAGTTAAGGGAACCCCTCAAACCCCCTGTGACCTCCCTCCCCTCTAACCCCCGGTTAACTATGTGGGCTAGTCGTGGAAGGAATAT
Organism: Pinus taeda; assembly: GCA_000404065.3. Classification (NCBI taxonomy): domain Eukaryota; kingdom Viridiplantae; phylum Streptophyta; class Pinopsida; order Pinales; family Pinaceae; genus Pinus; species Pinus taeda. Next base: position 120,694 of record APFE031439454.1, read on the forward strand.
AACACAACCCAACATTCTCCCACTTGATGTTTTCTTTCCACAGGTGGGCACAAGAGAACTTAGTCATTTATCCAGCCCTGCAATGCCCATTGTTTCTCTACACCAAGAGAACTTCTCAGAGCTCATAGATTTTGTCAATGCATCTGCAGTATTCTTCAAAGTGTCCACCTTTATCAACAACACCTTTTTGTCTTCTATCATATCCCTCACAAAGTGATACTGAACATCAATGTGTTTTATCTTTGAATGATATGCAGGGTGTTTTGTCTTTGAATGATATGCAGGGTTCTTTGCCAAGAAAATTGCACTTTGGCTATCACAGTATATCCTTATAGCTTCCTATACTAACCCCACACTTGAACACAATCTCTGCAACCAAACTGCTTCCTTGATTGCATGAGTGGTTGCCATGTATTCTGCCTCTATAGTTGATAGTGCCACTACAAATTGTTTCTTACTCATCCAACTAACTGCACCTCCAAATAGGTTAAACACATACCCACTTGTAGATCTTCTCTAATCCAGATCTCCAGCCCTGTCCGCATCAACAAATCCACAAATATCCAACACTCTATCCAATCTTGGTCTTCCTTGGTAGCACAAACCATAATCACTAGTGCCACGCAAATACCTAAAAACCCGCTTCACTGTTGTCCAATGCTCCTTTCCTGGTTTTGACATAAACTTACTCAATACTCCCACTGCATGTGTAATGTCTAGTCTAATACAGACCATTGGATACATTAGGTTACCGACTGCACTTGCATATGGAACACGGGACATGTCCTCTTCCTCTTCTTGCGTCTTGGGACACTATTCAACAGATAACCTCACACCTACAGGAATCTTGGTGAAACCAAGTCCCCGTATAAATGTATCAAATTTCTGATACCACATCCTTGGTGACTGTTTTAACCCATATAGAGACTTCTTTAATTTTCATACCAGTTCTTTCTTACCTTTCACCGCAAAGCCTTCAGGTTGCTTCATCTATATTTCCTCTTCTAGATCCCCGTGAAGAAATGTTGTCTTTACATCCATCTGTTCTACCTCAAAATCAAAAGCAGCAGCAACATATAAAAGTAATTTAATAGAAGTTACTTCCTATTTAATAACATATTTCAACTCTCTGAACACCACATCCCGGTAGTACACAACCTTCCTTATTACTGGGTTTCAAAGCTTATAACCCTTTAAACCATCCTTATACCCAATAAAGATGCACTTTTCAGTTACTATCCAACTTGGTTCGTTTCTCCTTTGGAACATGTACATATGCATCACATCCAAATACCCTCAGATGTGAAAGAGAGGCTTTCTTACCAGTCCATACCTCTTGTGGAGTCTTATCCTCCAATGTTGATGAAGGTGACCTATTGATCAGGTAACATGCAATATCCACTGCTTCTGCCCAGAATTCCTATCCTAACCTAGCACCACTTAGCATGCTTCTTGCCCTTTCCATCAACATCTTGTTCATTCTTTTTGCAACTCCATTTTGCTGAGATGTATATGGAGTAGTCTTCTGCCGTGATATACCACACTTCTTACAAAATTCTTCAAATTCCTTGCTGCAAAACTCTCCACCATTATCTGTCCTCGACACCTTTATCTTCTTCTTTGTCTAATTTTCCACCAGAGCCTTAAATTCTTTAAACCTGTCAAAGACTTCAGATTTCTTCTTAAGGAAATATATCCATGTGTTCCTTGAGAAGTAATCTATAAATGATACATAGTACACAGACTTACCCAGTGATGGAACCTTCATAGGTCCAAACACATCATTGTGCACAAGCTCTAACACCTGTTTCGCCCTCTTACCACCAGAGGGGAAACTCACCCGATTCTGCTTCCCATATACACAATTTTCATAGAAATTAAAATCCAAAGAGCTATTACTCATACCTTCTACCATACCTTTACCATGAAGTATTCGAAGGCCCTTATCTCCAATATGTCCAAGCCTTTGATGCCAAAACATGGTCTTTTCTCCAGAGACCATTAGATTTTCTGCTCCACTTTTAGGAACCACAGGACTGTTGCACCCATCAATAACAATGCTACCTTGCAGCTTGTACAGAGTTCCAATCCGAACTCCCCACATCAATAACAGTGCTCCCTGAACTATCTTGTAGGTATCCTTCTTGAACACTGTTTTTACACCTGCATCATCCAGCTTGCCTACAGAAATTAGATTTCTAGCCAATGCAGGAATATGCAGAACACCTAAAAGTGTTCTAACTCTTTCACCTTGCAACTTCAACTTTACCTTTCCATGACCAACAATTTTAGCCTTCCTGTCATCCCCCAAGAAGACATCACCACCATCATATTTCTCATGCTCGTAGAACCACTCTCTATGGGGAGTGAAGTGAAAGGATGCACCTAAGTCAATCAACCATACCTCATGATCTACATGTGTACTTGAAGAAGCCAAGTACACATCCCCACCTTCATCTGAGGTGGTTTTCGCCTCTACAGAAGGAGCCTCATCAGATCCCTTTACTTTTTCAATAGCTTTAGATTTACAGTCCCTTTTTAAATGGTCTTCCTTTCTGAATTTCCAGCACACCACCTTTACAGGTTTTCCAAGAGATTTAGATCTCCCACTCAATGACTTATTTTTGTTTCTGTTCTAGGACTTTCCTCGTACAGACAAGGCATCACCATTCTGGCTCTCCATATTTTTACATCTCATCTCCTTCGTCAGCAAGGCTGAGACTATTTCATCAAACTGCAAGGCAGTTGCATTGCTACCTATTGCAATAACCAGACTATCCCACGAATCTGGTAGAGAACACAACAAACTGATG
>APFE031439454.1:123816-134297 GCA_000404065.3 Pinus taeda
CTTCCATTCTTCATCGGACACTCCTGTTGGTTTAGTACCCGGATCTACTGCGATCCACTGATCTTTATCCACCAACAGATCCTCCATCTTGAGTTTCCACAACTCAAAACTTTGACCATTAAATTTCTCGATCTCTATCTTTCCACTGCTCGCCATCTTTTTCACCACAAGAATCGATCTTGCAGATCTCCCACTGAACAGGGTCTACCACAGGCCCGAGCAAAACCCCTCAGCAACAAAGGCATCCCCTTGAAGCCAAAACCGCTCCGATACCAAATTTAGGTTTTAACCTCGTACAAAAATTAACTGCACACGAGTTCTAAAATCACAGAAAATAAACAATGCAAGAGCATAACACATAAAACACATATACACAGAGATTTTCCCCTGGATCCAAAAACCGGGACTACCAGCTTGATTTTTCATTATGTTCCTTTCAATGTTACAATATATATTTATACATGCCGAAGCATCCAATACCATGGACCGAAAAACCATCACGTCCAAAACCATGGATTGAAAACCATTGCGTCCAAAAACATGTGTGAAAATCATGCACAAAACCATAGGTGGGTTCGCCCAACCTAACATCGGGTCCAAAACCAAATTTTCCGGGGCGCTGCCTCAGATCCCATAAAGTGGGGTTACGGGTACCTCTCAAACCCCCTGTGACCTCCCTCCCCTCTAACCCCTGGTTAACTATGTGGGCTAGTCGTAGAAAGAATATAACACAACCCAACATCAACTTAACTTCGGGACGGAGTTCCTTAAAGAGGGGGAGTATGTAATGTCCCATAATAATAATAATAATAAAAATAATATAATAATAATATAAAATATAAGAAAATAAAAGATAATAATAGAAATAAATAAATATAATAATGAAGAAAATATAATAATAATAAATAAATAACAATAATAGAGTTCTAAATAAATAAAAATAAAAGTAAACTGTAAAAATAGTAAAAAATAAGTAAAGTTAACAAAAATTAAAATAAAATAAGAAAAAGTTAAATTAAGAGAACTATAAAAATTGTAAAAATAAGTAAAGTTATCGAAAAGTAAAAGAAAATAAAATAAGAAAGAATTATATTAAGAGAATTACTAAATTAAGTTAAACTTAAAATAAAGAAACAAAAGTTGCATGTTGACACATGGAGTGTGTGCATGCATCTCCCCTTCCAATGTTTGCTCTATTTAATAGACGGCGAGGAAGATGAGAGGCATTCCATCATTCCATCATCCATTCTCTTGGGAGAAAAGTATTGTGAGACAAAGGATTCCATGGCAGTAGTACGTTGATTGAGGGCTCGGGGATGGTCAATTGTAGAAAGATTATATGTAGCTGAGCCTATGGTTGGGTGGAGAGTCGTCCGCAAAACTTTTTTGTGGATTCAAATAGCGTTCAACTCCGAAATCACAAGTAAGGAATATCATCGCCACCGATAAGTTGTCTCTGCTCATATTTTCGAAATTCTATGTTAAATAGTTGATAAATTGTGTGTTGATTATAATTTGCATAATTAATCTAATTAGTTGCATGCTTTAATTTCAGGGTTGTTACATCTTACCTATATCTTCAAATATTTCTTCATGTTGAAAGTCATGTGAAGGAAGTACATTCAAATTCATATTGAAGCTTGAGTCCTCCCTATGGGTGAATATTGAAATGAAAAAAAAAATTGCACACATTTGAAGATCCACTCTACCCTTCACCTTTAGTTTTTGGAATTCCAAGACTTGAGCATGGGTTTACAAGTCTGTTCACATAATAATTCGAATATGATTATGTTCCTTTTCATCTATTATATTTATTCACACACAATTGTATAACATAATTGCATACATGGGTCCATGGTTGCTTTATCTAGGAAACCTATTACTCTTCTCTTGCTTTCCATATTCTGATTAAGATTGAGTTTTCCCTTAGAGTGACCTATAACTATTAAACCTATGATGAAAACATCACAGGATACCATTTTTTGGAGAGAGGGAATCATCACCTTTTCATTCTTCATATGTCTTGAATTCCTACTTAAGACAATGCTCAACAATCATTAGATTTTCTTCTGCAAACCCTATCTTTTTTCCGATATGCTCTATCAATATCATGTCAATGGTTCTCCACATATTATTTATTTATTTATTTTGAATTTTCTTAGAAAAATCAACGGTTGAACTAGACAAGTTAGATACCATGATAAGTTGGGTAAATTAGGTTGAGGAATCCAAGGCTCAAGAACATGTAGATCCTCCAAAACAAGATGATCAAGGTTCATAAGAAATAGAAAGAGCTTTAGTAAATGGAAAAGAATTTTGGACAAGATTAAGGAAGAAGAAGAAATCCCATCCTCATCTCAACACATGGTGACGAGAAGTTGGGCTTGTAATCATGCATTATTTTTATCTTATGTTATGCAATGAACATGCGTAAGTTTACTCATGTAAGAAAGTTTGTAATGCAATTCTTCTGAAAATACGGAAAGACTAGAAGCTTCTTGAATATGGCCTTTTGAATTACTTTATTTACTAGAATATTTTTGTGTATTTTTGTTTCTATATTCTTTTGCTATATATTTTTTTATTAGTACAAAACTACCCATTTCTATTTTTTTCAAAAAAGGTTGTTGAACGGCATTTACTTTTGGGCCCACTCGAATGCCCAAAGCTGCATGCACATAACATGTTTTCATGTTAGACTAATATATAGGGTGAATTTCACCTATAACATCCACTAATTTCAATTAAGGAGAGAAATAAGTTTCCATGTCATCATCTTTGGCTAAAGAAAATCCACAAAGAAAGGAGTCCCTAATAGAGGTAGAAACTACTAGGGAGTGAGATAAAATCACCTCTTATGGGAGGTGAAGGTGAGTCCAAATTGTACGAACCAAAGAATCCAAAGAACTAGATTAAGGATTTAGTTCCATGTAATTTATTTGTATGAATCTATATGAAGACTATGACCTCTTATTCCAATTCCTTAATCTCCAACAACTAGGTGGTAGTTTTTATTATGAACTTATCCCTCACTTATTCCTTGGCTTTAATACTTTTGTCCCATTCATACCAATGATTCATTTTAGTGGTTGAATTCCTCATGCAAAACTTATCTTCAATACATCATGATTAAAGAACTTAATCCATTGTTCAACCTCCATAAACTCCCACAATGCACAACATTTGTTCCTAAAATGGAATGAGCCATATCTTTGACAAAGATATGAATATCCCAACTTGAGAGTATCCCCTAGCTGAAGTTAGCATAGTTTGTAGAGTTTAGATTGTTCTACACACCATGTAATTCACCCTACTCTTAAACCCCCTTACTCAATTCCTTAATTCCACATAGTTTGAATATAAGAATTTCAATAATGGAATGTGGGCGCAATGAACATAAACATAACAATAAATCCAAAAGCAAGAACTAGTTTCCCCATTGTAATTGTAATAAAATCATATGCTAGTAGATAGGATAATGGTAGATTGAGCATTAGTAGAGCCCTAATTTACACCTAGATGGTAGGATACCAGTTGTTGAGTGACATAACCATCTTAATGAATGGTGATTTAATATAATATGCATTTAATGAGAGGTTCTCTTATTTACCTTTACAAAGCCCACACTCATTTGTGTGCCTACATTGGCTTGGAGATTAGTGTCATTATTATATGCTCATAAGACTTGAAAGAATTCAATTTTTTGGCAAATCCTAAGCCAATGTAATGACCCATTTAGTGTGTATATTTTTACTGTAGATTCAAACTACTTATGTGATATGCTAAAATTAAAGACATGAATCTACTCTACTCATTAGTGGAAAATAAAATTGATCGATGAAAACACTAAACATAAAAGGAAGAATTTCAATCGCACATAACACAATATTTTTTTCTATAGAAAGCAACTGCTCAAAACCCCGACTATCTATCTTTTATTAACCAGAAGACCTGAGAATAAAATACAATGCTTGTTCAACCCGAACAATTCCTGCACAAGTACAATCTATCTCTCTGCTTCACAAACCAGCTCAAGACAACACTTAGCCAATTTTGCTGCCTGCCAAGCTCCTACATCCTTGCGCAATTCCCGAGAGAATTATCCCATATTTAATTTGGAAAATCCCTCACCATAATTGCACAATCCATAATAGGCCTTCTACTGATTTCATGCACCATTTGTACAAATTGGAAAATTATACAATTGATAGTACACTGTCCCTGAACTCTAATATCAACTGGGTATTCCTATGAAATGACATGCATGAGTTATTTATGAGCGAATATTAAGTTAACTGGTGGAGAATTGAAGTTGCACTAAAGTTTCTCCCCACTATTAGACCTCCTACTAGTTCCTCTAACTGTTTGAACTAGTTTAATTGACTATAACTCAGTTAGATTGAGCTAATTAATTACAACTCAAAAGAACTCAACTTGGACCCCTAAAATTTAGGAACCACTCTATATGAATCTAGATAGACTCCCAACTTGAATTTACTAAGACAACTAAGTAAAATTAACTTAGCTAACTATCACAAGTTGCTATGGGAATAGAATTTTGATTTAATTACTAATTTAATTCAAGGACAAATTAAATTAGGATTTCTTGTTTCTATTTTTAAGACTCCCTCTCAACAAGAAAGATATTATCTGCTACCCTGATCCTGCCTCTGTGAAACTCGAATTTTCATCTTGACAAGGCCTTTGTCAAAATATATGCATCCTTCTCCTCTGTGGGAATGTACTCCAGCAACATGATTATCCTCTGCACACAATCTCGAAGATGATGATAATAGATATCAATATGCTTGGACCGATCATGATAAACTGGATTCTTAGAGAGTTTGATACAAATCTGATTGTCATAGTAAATCATTGTTGGATCCATCTGATGACCAAACAAACCAACAAGAATCTTCCTCATCCATATAGACTCACAAGCTACTTGACTAGCAACCATGTAATTTGCTTATGTTGAATTGAGTGCAACTGGTCTCTGCTTCCTACTGTACTAAGAAGCAACTGTTGACCCAATACTAAAGATCCCACCTAATGTGCTCTTCCTGTCAGATGGACTCCCTGCCCAACCTGCATCGGTGAAGCCTTGAAGCTTCACTCCCTTTGTCCGTTTGTACCAAATACCAAACTAAGTGGTGCCTCTGAGGTATCACAACACATGTTTGGATGCCTTCCAATACAATTTGGTAGTCTTAACCATAGCTTTACTAAGCTATTTAACTTCATAACACATTTCTTGTCGTGTGTTCACAAAATACATGAGTGAACCCACAAGATTTATATAGATAGTAGCCTCCACTACTTCATCGGAAGTAGCATCCTCCTTCCTCTAGTTACCAGCTAGAGGAGTCTCCATGGGTTTACAACTCTTCATGTGGAACTTCTACAATATCTAGTTGGTATACTTTCCTCAAGAGACAAAAAATTCCTCATCTCCTTTCCGTACTTCCATCCCCAGAAAGTAGTGCATTAGCCCCAAGTCCATCATTTCGAACTCTCTTGCAAGATCCTCTTTTCAAGACTTGATCGACTTATCATCACCTGTCAAAATCAAATCGTCGACATATAAAAGAATAATAAAAAATTTACCTTCAACCACAATATGGTAAAGGTTCTCATCTGCTTCATTTTTTGTGAGACCCAACCTGGTGAAACAACTATCAATCCTAGTGTACCAAGCACATGGTGCTTATTTCAGTCCATACAGTGCTCGCTTGAGTCTGCACACATGCCACTCTCTATTGAAGGTATCAAATCCTTCAGGATGCTCAATATACACCTCTTCCTCAATCATGTCGTTGAGGAATGTTGTATTTACATCCATATGATGTATCTTCCATCCCATCTGCGCTAACAGTGCTAGAATACATCTAATTAATGAGTACCTTGCTCACACCTTGCTACAGGAGAAAAGGTCTCATCGTAATCAATTCCCTCCACCTAAGAGAACTCTTTGGCCACAAATTTGGTCTTGTGTTTCTCCACACTAACATCTACTACTTGCTTTACCTTGTAAAGCCATCTAGAACTCACCACTAACTTGTCTGCCGGTCTTGGGACCACTTCCAAAATAATGTTCCTAATAATTGAGTCATACTCCTCAACCATGGCATCAACCCAAACTAGTTGTTGCACTTCTTCCTCAAAAGAGGATGGCTCAATCTCTACACTCCCTCTCATCAGAGCCATGTATCTAGTGTAATTCTTTGGTGACCTCCTCTGCCTGCACTGTGATGTAGGTGCTCCCACATTTTCTCTAGCATCATGCAATAATCTGTTAGCCTCTATGTTTCACTTTCTCTCATCTCTGGAAGACTCTGCATGAGTGGGTGTTTCTAGTCCCTACTCCTCTGCATGTGTCTTATCCACATCATCCTGAGGTTCCTCCTTTGGAGCTAAAATATCCTCAACCACATGTAGCTAAAGCTCCCTCTCAAGGGAACATCTCATGGTCTTCTTCATCAAAATTCATATTTTTGTGAACCAATGTCCTTTTGTTGGTTGGCAGGTACACCGGATAGTTTTGAGGTGTATCAGTGTACCCCAAAAATATGCCCAACTCAGTTGTTGGCTCTAGATTTTTCCGTGCATCTTTGGTAACATGGAAGTATATTGATGAACCAAAGATCCTGAAGTGTGCCACATCTATTTCTTCCTTCAAAAAGCCTCTTCCAATGTACTCATCCAGAGAGTTCGACGAGGGCTTTTGTTTTGCAAATAAACAACTATGTTGCATGCTTCAACCCACAAGTGTAATGGTAGGCCCTGATCATGCAACATTTCTCGCGATGCTCCCATAATATTTATGTTCTTCCTTTCATCCACCCCATTCTGCTATGGGTTGTGAGGTGTTATCGGCTCCCGTCGAATGCCTTCTAATGCACAATTTTTTTTTAACTCATTCGACACATACTCTCCACCGTTATTGCTTTTGAGAGCTTTAACTTTCCTGCCAGTATATTGTTGGAAATAATACTGAGAGGGGGGGGGGGTGAATCAGTATTAGCAGTTTAACAATTTTTCATTTCCATAAACAAATTGATATACGCTACTTCTGTTAAGTAAACCTGCGTATATACGCAACTGTGTTTAGAGAAAACCACATATATCTTGCAGACTTCTAATTTAGTTAGCTGATATTAATCTATGTATCAGGACCATAAAACAGTAATCAAGTGCAGTAAATAGTACAGGCAGTCACACACATGAACACAAGATATAAGGTGGAAACCCAATGTGGGTGAAAACAACCTGCTGCAATTCGTCTCTATATTCCTTTAATAAGAAACTTCTTTTACAATATTTATGTACTGGTGTAGTCTTATACTAGTATGTAGGCTTCTACCTGTAGAAGGCTACAACCTTCTCTCATTCTCCAGCTTCTCCTGGAAGGGAGCTACAACCCCCTTAGCTCTTGTACTAGCTGATGTACTAGTACGTCGGTGCTGACCTACAGAAGGATACAACCTTCTCTTTTCTTCCAGGGACCACATTTCATAAATTTTCAGACTGGGTCCATCAATAACATCAATCAAACATCAAATATCTACATCAACCAATCTCCTCTGTACCAACCAAAAACTAAATCAAACAATCACTTCTCTGAATGTTGTAGCCAGAATACAGTAACAGTAACCAGAAACCAATCCTGAAACTAGAACACTGCACCAATAAACAGAAGTAGCTAAAACATATTCTATGAGACGTACGCTACTTCAATATGCAAAACCTACGTGCATACATTGTTATTTTAAGGCAAAACTGTGTATACGCTGTTTTGAATTACTGAACTAGCGTGTATATGTGCCTTTGCTATGCTGAACCTGCGGATAGACCTGTAAAAGATAATTTATCCTTTTCAACTATTCAGACATCATTTATACCCAGATCATCAGATTTACAGATCAAGACATGTGCCAAATATAAAATATCAAAAACACACAAAGATACTTCTCTTCAAGCCCTAAGATGTTGACCCATCAATAGAACTTATCCTTCTTCTAGTGCTCAAGTTCCTCCTTGATTCAGATTCAACAATGCACCATAACCTAATGACCAGTATTCTAGATCTTGCTTTTCATAAGATATTCAATCCTTGAGTGCCTTTGCCTAATGATCTCCTTCCCCTTTTATAGTCTTAGGCCTTACTCAATACCATGGTCCAAAACCACTTAGAACCAATACCTGGGTCCAAATACCTAGGTTCAACTCTTTGGACGAGATACCATGGTCCAAAACCATAGGTCCAAATACCAAGGACCAAAAACCATGGACCAAAAACAAGTTTTTTTACATGTACGCGCTTTCCTTGTGTGAAATTGCATGCATACGCATACATGTTTTTTGATCGGCGATCCCGCGTGTATACGTGGCTTGGTTAAGTGGAACCCGCATATATCTCTTTTTCCTTCATTCTAAGAGCCTGAACTGTGATCTGTCATCAGAGTGAGTTGCCATTAAGGACAACACCTGTGCCACAGTGCCAAACCTGTGTCATAATGCCAACATTCTCCCCCTTTGGACTTGATGGCAACCCCAAGTCACTCTCCCCCCTTGTCATCAAGGGCAAAGGGTTATGCTCCCCCTGAGTACATGTTGAAAGTTGTGCTATCCATGCTCACCCTGACTGTAGGCAGTGTTTGTAAAAATATGTTCTACAAGAAGAACATGACTCTATACATCATAAATGACCTTACTATCACCACAGACTCATACATAAATCCATCTCCCAACTAAATGGGGATATACCATAATTGACTCATTCACCCAACCAAGTGGGGATATACCAGAAATTTAAACATGATAAAACAAGAATATTACATCATCCATCCTAGGCATAGTGGGGAAACAAAATAGGTCGTTACATGACCTTGATAATCAAAGAAATACATGACATAGAGACCAAATATCTAAGCAGCATCTGTCAATCACCATCCAGACCAGCAACCATGATCTCCTTCTGCCCCTGTTCCACCTGAAACAAAAACAACTGTGAAGTTGTACCAAGATCTTCTAAGATAATGCCAACAATGCATTATTAGAAGTAGGTTTTCCCCCTAAACCTGTGCCATATGGTCTCTGTCAGACCCATATCGGACTCTTTTCATCCTGAGTTTGGCCCACCATTTTTCTTCAAACAACATACACGTGACTGTATCCACAGAAATAAGCGTATGTACGCAGATGCTCTTCATGAAACTCACGTAAAACCACTTTTCTCTGAAACAGATAAGTGTCAACAGCAAGATGATGCATCAACTACTCCCAGCTTCTGTCTGAGGTATTCAAATGTCTCCCTGGGTAGTGGTTTGGTGAATATATCAGCAACATGTTCCTTGGAGGGAACATACTCCAATTTGACCTTTTGTTCAAGCATCTGTTCCCAGAGAAAATGATATTTGATAGGTATGTGCTTGGTCTTTGAATGCATGACTGGATTCTTTGAAATAATAATTGCACTTGTATTATCACATAAAATGGAGATAGGTGGAGTACAAGTGATTTGGATGTCTTGCAATGTTTGCATCATCCAAAGGAGTTGTGTGGAGCAAGATGCAACCGCCACATATTTTGCTTCAGCTGTAGATAATGCAATTGAACTTTGTTTCTTACTGAACCAAGATACTAATCTAGAACCCATAAAGAATGCACCACTACTAGTGCTTTTTCTGTCATCCACGCTCCTTGCCCAATCTGCATCTATATATGCATGAAGTGTGAGATCTGTATCTCTAGGATACCATGAGCCATAGTTTTGTGTTCCTTGAAGATATTTGAAAATCCTTTTAACTGCCTGAAGGTGTGCTTCTTTTGGATTTTCCTAGAATCTTCCAACTATTCCCACTACATGCATGATGTCTGGTTGGGTACCTGTCAGATAGAGCATACTACCAATCATGGATCTATAGGTTGGTTGATGTACTGTTGCTGATTCATCGTTTGCGCTGAGGCTGCATCCTGTTACCATAGGGGTACATACTGGTTTCGAATCTTCCATGCCATATTTCTTCAAGATCTGCTTGAGGTACTTGGTTTGTGATAGAAAGATACTGTCTTTATTTTGTTGGACTTGTAAACCAGGAAAATATGTCAGCTCGCCAAGCAGGGACATTTCAAATTCTTTCTGCATCACCAAAGCAAAGTTTTGACTCATGGCTTCTTCATTGCTATCAAAGATGATATCATCAACATACAAAACAAGTATTAACATTTTATCATTATCAATTTTCATATATATATTTCTATCTGCTGATCCTTTTGAAAAACCTTGTTGATGGAGGTATTTGTCCATATGATAATACCAAGCCCTTGGAGCCTATTTAAGACCATAGAGTTCCTTCTTGAGTCTGCATACAAGTTTTGGATCATTTCCAAGGATGAATCCATCTGGTTGCTCAATATACACTTCTTCTTCTAAGTCTCCATTTAAAAAGGCAGATTTCACATCCATTTGATATACTTTG
>APFE031439458.1:30786-51170 GCA_000404065.3 Pinus taeda
GGTTATGTTAGGCTCATGATAGTTGGGCAACCCTAAAATGTGATGTTTTGGATCTCCTCTCTTTGGTATAAATAGAGGTTGAGTATGAGGCTTATTCCGCATCCATTGGTGCAACACTTACCTCACAAAGAACTTGTTGGAGAGGGAAACATATCTGTTGGAGACCACAACAAGAAGAGGATAGACACCGAGGGTATCAGGTTGTTTCAAGGTTGTGGGAGGATGACCGAGCTCATGAAAAGAGGGTTGATATGTTCTTCTTGATGGTTGAGTTCATTGGAGACTGTTTTGTGGTGAAAATAGGGTGGTCTAACCCTTGTGGAGCATGCAGAGGGTTTGGAGGATCCTGCTCTAGGTAGCCACAGTTAACTGAAGGGAAGTTAAAGGGTTGGTGAGGGCTGGAACAACCCAGAATCACTGCCAGGGGTCATATCCCCTCATGGAAAGGTAGCCACACTTCTTTAGTGCAATTCTAGGTGGAATTTGAAGGTTGGTAGGGGTTGAGTTTTGTGCCCTAACTAGGCCTAAGTTGTAGCAGTGGAGCTATATAAAAACAATCAACATGGTATGTGTTTTTGGTGAATGTTTGTAGGTGTTGGATCCTAGTTTAGGATCAGTTTATATTGCAGTTTGTTGGGAGACATTTGTTGGATTTTCCTTGGGCATGAAGGAACTCAAACTAGGAGCAAGTCTCGCTATGGAGTGATTTAGGTTTCTTAGTATGCACGGATTCTTTTTAGCCTGTAGAAGCCAAGGAGGTAGGGCTAATGTGGCATGTTAGAATCCCTAACCAGTGGCCAATTTCGACAGTGAATTTTTGAGCCTAGATTTGTGCAATATCTCTTATATTCCAGAGCAAAGGGATGATGTGGAGAAGTACGTGGGAAGTTGTGTGTAAGGGTATCCTAAGTGTGAGGATGCCCTAACTAGGTGCAGATGCTACAACGTGGACTTGGTCACTCATGTATTGTTGGAGGACAAAGTGAGAGTGGACCAAGTGTGAATGTGATTCGGCACTTATGGTCTGTTGGAGGACAATGTGATAGTGTCCAAGTTGGAGTCCGATGAGCAACACCTTGATGGACAAAGGAAGTTGCAAGAGAGGTAGTTTTTGAGCTCAAGGGTCTGATCAACCAAGAGAAGTTTGTGGAGCTCGAGACTTGTGTGTGGAGAAGGAATTCTACAGCAGAAGATGGGCAGTCCTCCTAATCTTTGTTCATTGTGGAAAATGGGCATCTTGTAGTGATAGTTGGTATGCCTCCGTGCCCTAAGTTGGTCTTCATCGGAGTAGCACAGGAAGACCATAGTGGGTTGAAGTCCCTGAGTATTTGAGAAGCAACAGTGGGAAAATTGAGAGTTGTTCACAAGTGGAGTTGTGAACAACTCGAGAGGAGTCTCTAGGTGTTGTGCCCTTGATGGACTAAGGCACAACTACAGAGTAGATTGATATCCGATATTTAATGACTAGATGGACTTGGAGTATTGATAGAGGCAGGAGGTGCAGATCAAGAGCCAAAGGACTAGGTAGGTACAAGGTACAACTGAGGGGAGCTGAGAGAGTTGATTTCATCAGCCAGATGGTCATAGTATCTTGTTGAGGGTAGATTGGTTGTTGATGGATTGACACCAAGCCTAGTTTGTATCTTATGCTAGTGGATGTATGAGGTCCATTATCCCTGTTACGGGAACCCTAGGCTATTGAATTATATGTTGTTTAATATAGTGAAGTTGGGTTGAAGAATGCAAAAAGTTGTCTATATTTTGTACATGTGTGATTTACTGTTGTTTATATTCTATTGTGTAAAGTAGCATCATTGAGATTCTTGGTTTGGTAGCATCAGAGATTTTAAGATTCTATCCTAGACCTAATACCGTGGAAATTCAACATGGAACCAAAGCCTATATAAGTTGCTTTGAGGTACAGTGAATCAGAGTGTGCATAGCGAAGCAACTCAGAGGGAGTTGTGGGTGTCTGGATCATGGAGCAAAAGGTTAAGCTGAAGACATGGAGATGTGGTCTTGATAGACTATATGATCAGATGGGTTGGAAGTTCTGGTGGATCAGTGGTGAACCTAGTGCACTTCAGTATGTTGTGTGGCAGTTTGTAAATCATGTACTTCCTATGTCTTGTCATGGATGGTTGGGACAACTCGAGGGTTTCTTTGGCATGGACGAGATCAGGTTGATCAATATGGATTCATGTGATGGACTTGATATTGGTAGGTTAGAATCTTCATTGGAGCGTGATGTTTCATTTCCGAGTTTGGTGGGATTTGCACAAGTGCTATTTGATCCAAGCGAATGAGTGCTTGCAGGATTGAGCCAATGGAGTGTAGAAATTCCCACTGTAGATCCCCTGATAATGCAATATACTAAAGCAAAATACTTGATATACTTCTACAAACAAACTTGCAGAAGTTTAATCGATTATGAGCAAGATCAAAATAGAACACATATAATAGAGAATGAGAAAGTAACCACACATGAACACAGAAGAATACTCTGGGGAAAGCCTCAGCTAAAAACCCCGATCTTTGTATTATCATACAAGTGGAAATATGTCTAGATTACACAAAGAATTAGCTCACAAGCTATCTTGATCTCAGTACAATCCAACAATACAACTCACAGACTGAATAGACACAAGATATGCCTTCCCTCAGCCCTCCAAGCCTCCTATTTCCTTGCACAATTTCTCTTGGGGTCCAATGCTGCCACCTATGTGAATTGGCCTCATCACACACTCATCAAAATCAAAAGTAACTGCACAATATCCAAGGAATGAATTCCTTCTGAATGCAAGAGATATCCTCCATGGAATATTCCTGCAACTGATAGTACACTGTCCCATCATCTGATCTCAACTGGGTCTCTGACTGAACTGACATGCATGAGCTATTTATGAGAGAATATTCAGTTATCTGAATTGCAGCAGTTACATGCATGCATGCATTAACTAACTAAACTCACAATTAGTTCAACAAAATATTTGAACTAATCTAACTAGACTTAACTCAGATAACTGAGCCAACTAATTACAACTCAAAGTACAACTCATCCTAATCTCCTTTAATCAAGGGATAACTTCCTCAATCAATGGAGAAACTATTGTGTTTCTTCACATAGACTTCATGTTTGATCTCCTACAACTAATTAACTCAAGATGATTTAATTAATTGTTTTACAAACAGCTGTTGAGATCAAATTCGAATTTTAATTCTCAATTTTAGTTTAGGGACTAACTAAAATTGGAATGTATCCCGAAATTCTATTTATAGTAGTGCTATTTTTAGAATTTCTTGTTGATATTTTCAACATGGATATCATGTAGGCTTAGAGGGAGCAACCAAATGGAGGTTTGGGATCTTCAAGTTCATATGTGATGAGGTAGAGGCACTACTGATACTGTCGGATTCATTCTATAAGGTGTGCTATAGTGGTGGATGTTAGATGGGCTAGTGTCGCCAGAGAAGATGATGGTTACTTCCTAGTATTGGAAGTACCTCCCTTGTTAAGAGGGAGTGTTTATTTTTGTGTAGCTTGGGAGGTACTCCAAGCCCTAGGGTTCGAGGATTGGAGGGAAAAGTGCCACAAGTAGGCTTTTGGGAATTTCTAGGAGAATATTTCTACATGTGATGGCACGAGACTATAGAGGGTAGAAGGTAGAATCCAATGCTTCAAGAATCATCGAATTCTGAGTTGTAGAAGTGGAGATATGAATTTTTTAATGAGATTTTGGGGTTGACACCATAAGTGTCAAGGTTTGCCTAAGGTTATGTTAGGCTCATGATAGTTGGACAACCCTAAAATGTGACCTTTTGGAGATCCTCTCTTTGGTATAAATAAAGCGTGAGTATGAGACTTATTCCTCATCCATTGGTGCAACACTTACCTCACAAAGAACTCATTAGAGAGGGAAACACATTTTTTGGAGTCTACAACAGGAAGAGGACAGATAAAGAGGGTACAAGGTTGTTTCAAGGCTACTGGAGGGTGATTAAGCTCATGAAAAGTGGGCCGAGTTGTTGTTCTTGAAGGCCGAGGTCAATGGAGACTATTTTTTAGTGAAAGGAGGGTGGTTTGACCCTTGTGGAGCATGCTACAAGCTTGGAGGAGCATGTTGTAGGTAGTTGCAGTCAATTGAAGGGAGGCTAAAGGGTCGGTGAGGGTTGGAACAACCTAGAATCACTACCAAGGGTCATATCCCCTCATGGAAGGTTAGCCCCACTTCTTTAGTGAAATTATGGGTAGAATTTGAAGGTTGGTAGGGGTTAAGTTTTGTGACCTAACTAATCCTAAGGTGCAATAATGTGGCTACAACAAAACATTCAACAAAGTATGTGTTTTTGGTGAATGTTTTTGGATCAATCTACATTGCAGTTTGTTGGGAGCCATTTTTTACAGTTTCTTTGGGCATGAAGGAACTACAACTAGGAGCAAATCCTACTATGGACTAATGTAGGTGTCCTAGTGTGGACAGATTTGTTGCAACCTATGGAAGCCAAGGAGGTAGGGATGATGTGGCATGTTAGAATACCTAACTAGTGGGAAGTTTCCACAGTGAAGTTTGGAGCCTAGATTTGTGCAATAGCTCCTATATTACAGAGCAAAGGGAGGATGTGTAGAAGTATGTGGGTAGCCGTGTGTAAGGGTCTCCTAGTTGTGAGGATGCCCTAACTAGGTGCAGATGTTATAGCATGGATTTGGTCACTCGTGGACTGTTGGAGGGCAGCATGAGAGTGGACCAAGTGTGGACGTGATTGGACACTTATGGTTTGCTGGAGGACAACATGATAGTGTCCAAGATGGAGCCCAGTGAGCAACAATTTGATGGACAAAGGAAGTTGCAAGAGAGGTAGTTGTTGGGCTTAAGGGTCTGATCAACCAGGAGCAGTTTGTCGAGCCCGAGACTTGTGCATGGAGCAAGACTTCTATAACATATGATGGGCAGTCCTCCTAGTCTGTGTTCATTGTGGGAGATGAACATCTTGCAATGATAATTGGTAGTCCTCTGTGCCCTATGTTGGTCTTCATTGGAGCAGCACAAGAAGACCATAGTGGGTTGAATTCCTTGAGTAATTGAGGAGCAGAAGCAGGTAGATTGAGAGTTATTCATAAGTGGATTTGTGAACAACTGGACAAGAGTCTCAATGTGTTGTGCCCTTGATGTAATAAGGCACAACTAGAGAGCAAATTGATAGCTGAGCTTGAGTGGCCAGATGGACTTGGAGCATTGACAGAGGCAGGAGCTGCAGATCATGTGCCGAAGGACTAGGTAGGTACATGGTACAACCGAGGAGAGCTGAGAGAGTCAAATTCATCATCCAGATGGTCAGAGTATTTTGTTGAGGGTATATTGGTTGTCGATGAATTGACACCAAGCCCCAGTTTGTATCTTGTACTAGTGGATGTATGAGGGCCATTATCCTTGGTAAGGGAGCCCTAAACTATCATATTATATGTTGTTTAATATAATGAAGTTGGGTTGAAAAATGTAAAAATTTGTCTATATTCTGTGCATGGGTGATTTACTGATGTTTATATTCCACTGTGTAAAGTAGTATCATTGAGATTATTGGTTTGCTAGCATCAAAGATTTTAAGATCCTATCCCAGAACCAAGATCATGGAAATTCAACATGGAATCAGAACCTATCTGAGCTACTTTGAGGGGCAGTGAATCAGAGTGTGCACAATGAAGCAACTTAGAGAGAGTTGTGGGTTTCTGGATCATGTATCAGACGGTTTAGCTGAAGACATGGAGATATGGTCTCGATAGACTACATGATGAGATGGGTTGGGAGTTGTGTTGGATTGTTGGTGAACTTGGTGCACTTCAGTATGTTGTGTGGCGGTTTATAGATCATGGACTTCCCATGTCTTGTCATGGATGTTTGGGATAGCACGAGGGTTTCTTTGGCATGGACTAGATCAGGTTGATCGAGATGGCTTCATGTGATGGACTAGATATTGGCAAGCTGGAATCTTCATCGCATCGTGATGTTGCATATTTGATATTGGTGGGATTTGCATGAGTGGTATTTGATCCAAGAGGATGAGCGCTTCCAAGACCGAGCCAATGGATATTGTGTAGGCTAAGAGGGACTCTAGCCTTAAAGGAGCAACCCTATGGAGGTTTGACATCTTTAGGTTCAGATGTGATGAGGTAGAGGGACTACCTATATTTCCATGCTCATTCTTCAGGGTATGTTGCAGTGATGGATTCCAAATGGGCTAGTGTCACCAGAGAGAATGATGGTTACTTCCTAGCCTTGGAAGTACCTCCCTTGCTAAGAGGGAGTGTTGAATTTTGTGTACCTTGGGAGGTAATCCAAGCCCTAGGGCTTGGAGATTGGAAGGAAAAGTGCCACAAGTAGGCTTGTGGGCCTGGAACCCAAGCTTGGGGTTTTGCACCAAATCATGTTTTGGGCATTTCCTATAGCATATATCTACATGTGATGGCATGAGGTGATAAAGGGTTGAAAGGAGAATCCATTGCTTCAAGAATCATCGAATTATGAGTTGTAGAAGTGGAGATATAAATTTTTGAATGTAATTTTGGGGTTGACACCATAAGTGTCAAGGTTGGCCTAAGGTTTTGTTAGGCTCATGACAGCTGGACAACCCTAAAATGTGATGTTTTGGAGCCCCTCTCTTTGGTATAAATAGAGGGTGAGTATGAGGCTTATTCCTCATCCATTGGTGCAACACTTACCTCACAAAGAACTTTTTAGAGAGGGAAACACATCTACTAGAGGCCACGACAAGAAGAGGAAAAACATCGAGGGTAAAAGGTTGTTTCAAGGCTATAGGAGGGTGATCGAGCTCATGAAAAGAGGGTCGATTTGTTGTTCTTGAAGGAGAGGTCATTGGAGACTATTTTTTCATGAAAGAAGGGTGGTCTGACCCTTGTGGAGCATGCCACAAGCTTGGAGGAGCTTGTTGCAGGTAGTCGCAGTCAATTGAAGCTAGGCCAAAGGGTTCTTGAGGGCTAAAACATCCCAAAATCACTACCAAGGGTCATATACCTAATGTCAGGGAAGCCACACTTGTTTAGTGCAATTCTAGGTAGAATTTCAAGGCTAGTAGGGGCAGAGGTTTTTTCCCTAACCAGCCCTAAGTTACAGTAGTGTAAATACAACAAAGCAATCAACAAGGTATATGTTTTTGGTGAATATTTGTAGGTGCTAGATCCTAGTTTAGGATAAATTTTGGATCAGTATACATTTCAGTTTGTTGCGAGCCATTTGTTGGAGTTGTTGTGGGTATGAAGGAATCCAACTAGGAGTAGATCCCACTATGGAGTGATGTAGGTGTCCTAGTGTGGACAAAGTTGTTGCAACCTATGGAAGCCAAGGAGGTAGGGGTCACATGGCATGTTAGAAGCCCTAACCAGTGGGAAGTTTCCACAGTGAACTTTAGAGCCTCGATTCATGTAATAGCTCCTCTATTGTAGAGCTAAGGGTAGATGTGGAGAATTCTATGGGCATCTGTGTGTAAGGGTCTCCTAGGTGTGAGGATGCCCTAACTAGGTACATATGCTACAATGTGGACTTGGTCACTCATGGACTATTGGAGGGTAGCGTGAGAGTGGACCAAGTGGGGATGTGATTGGTCACTTATGGTCTGTTGGATGAAAACATGATAGTGTCCAAGTTGGAACCTAGTGAGCAAAGCCTTAATGGACAAAGGAAGTTGCAAGAGAGGTAGTTGTTGAGCTCAAGGGTTTGATCAACTAGGAGCAGTTTGTGGAGCCTGAGACGTGTGTGTGGAGAAGGATTTCTATAGTAGATGATGGGAAGTCCTCCTAGCCCGTGTTCATTGTGGGAGATGGGCACCTTGTAGTGATATGTGGAAGCCATTTTTTCCCTATGCTGGTCTTCATTGGAGTAGCAAAGAAGACCATAGTGGGCTAAATTCCCCAAGTAGCTGAGGAATAACAGTGGGTATATTGATATTTGTTCATAAGTGTAGCTGTGGACAACTCGATAAGAGTTTCGATGTGTTGTGCCCTTGATGGACTAAGGAACAACTAGGGAGCAGATTGATAGCCGAGATTCAGTGGCCAGATGGACTTGGAGCATTGATAGAGGCAGGAGATGAAAATCGAGAGCCGAAGGACTATGCAAGTATAGGGTACGACCGAGGGATGCTAAGAGAGTCAAATTCACCAGGCAAATGGTTAGAGTATCTTGTTGAGAGTAGATTAGTTTTCGATGGATTAACACCAAGCCCAAGTTTTTATCTTGTACTATTGAATGTATGAGGGCCATTATCCCTAGTACGGGAGCCCTAAATTGTTGTATTATATGTTGTTTAATATAACAAAGTTGAGTTGAAAAATGTAAAATGTTGTCTATATTATGTGCATGTGTGATTTACTATTGTTTATATTCCATTGTGCAAAGTAGTATTAATGAGATTCTTGGTTTGATAGCCTCATATATTTTATACTCTATCATAGACCCAAGATCCTGCAAATTCAATAGTTTGTGGACTTTGGAGCTTCAACTCACATGACATACAATAAGTACTAGTATGAAAACTTCAAGGAAATAAGCAATGGTGGAAACATCTATCTTGGTGATGATCATGCACATCAGATCATGGGATATGGAGATATTCTAGTGATGTTACCAAATGGTGGTGTCAGGAACATTCATAATGTTATGTATATTCCTAGGATCAAGAAGAATCTAATTTTTGTGTCCACAATTACAGATCATAATTTGAAGGTTGAATTCTTCAAAACACATTGCATAATGAAAGATTTGTTGGATCACTACAAACATATTGTTGAGGACTATACAAACTTGATCTCACCAAGCAAAAATCATCAAGCATTGACTTCTGAAGTTTTGTCAACAGAAAGCCTTTGGCAC
This sequence comes from Pinus taeda, assembly GCA_000404065.3. Classification (NCBI taxonomy): domain Eukaryota; kingdom Viridiplantae; phylum Streptophyta; class Pinopsida; order Pinales; family Pinaceae; genus Pinus; species Pinus taeda. The sequence goes on from APFE031439458.1 coordinate 39,669, forward strand.
TAGAGGTATGGTCATATCAATTATCATGATTTGTCGTTATTCCAGAAACAAAAAATGGTTAAAGGAATCCTTATGTTAAAGAATGAGTATGTTGCTTATGAAGGTTGTGCATTAGGAAAATTTCATAGAGATGAATCCCCCTCTAATTCTGATAGAAGAAGAAGAGATATATTGTAACTGGTGCATTCTGATGTTTGTGGACCCATGCAGACCAGATCCTTAGGAAGTGTTTATTACTTTTTGTTGTTTATTGATGATTGCACAAGGTACACTTGGGTGTACTTCCTTAGGAAAAAGAGTGATTTCTTTTAGTATTTCAAAGAATTCAAAAACATGGTAGAGAAGCAAACATGGAAGCTCATAAAAATCCTTCATTCATATCAAGAGGTAGAATACAGATTGGGGAACTTCATCAAGTACAGAAAGGATCATGGAATAATGTAGAAATTTACAGTACCCTACACTCCATAGGACAACGATGTTGCAAAAAGGAAAAATATAATATTGGTGGAGTGTACACGAAGTATGATCAAAGGTAAGAACCTCCCAAATGATTTTTTGGTAGAATCCATTAGGATTGTTGTTTATTAAATATTAAAAGTCCAACAAGGTATATTGATATCAAGACCCCATTCAAAGCCTTGTATGGTTTTAAACCAACAACTCATCATTTGAAGGTATTTGGGTGTAAGGCCTTTGCACATATTCTGAAAGAGAATAGAAATAAGCTTGATACTAAAGCTATTAAATGAATTTTTTTGGGGATACCATTCATAATTTAAAGCTTATAAAATGTTTGATCCCTCTATTCACAAAGTGTTTGCAAGTAGAGACATAATTTTCTTTGAGTAGAAAGATGAAGGAAACAAGGCAACAATTATGAAAAGTGGCACATACTCCCTAAAGATGAAGACAATAAAGAAAAAGAAAAACCAAAATATTGTGAGTAGTGGAAGCTTGTGGAAGAATCTAGTGATATGCACACCACCAACAGTCAGAGGCCACCTAGAGGTGGAGAAGTACCTTCAAAGAATAGGGGTGAAGATAGTGAAGTACGAAGGAGGTCTACTTGGTATATTCGCCCACTTGAAAGGTATAAGGACTATGCCCTCATGACTAGTATCTTGAATGTCATAGAACCCATGAGTTTTAATGAAGGTAACGAACATGAAGAGTGGAGAAAAGCAAATGGAGGAAGAATATGAATCTATAAATAAAAATAAAACCTAGGACTTGACTGAATTGCATAAAGAAAAAGAGCCCACACAATGAAAATGGTTATACAAACCCAAGTTTAAAGTAAATGGGAGTATAGATAAATATAAAGCTATATTGGTGGCAAAAGGGTACTCACAAAAGGAGGGCATTGCTTATGTAGAAACATTTGCACTTCTTGTAAAACTTAATACTATTATATTGTGAATTGCATTAGCTACAAAGTACCTTTGGAATTTGCACCAATTAGATGTAAAATCGGATTTTCTAAATGGTGATTTAAAGGAAGAGGTGTTTTTGACATAACTTGAAGGGTTTGTAAAAAAGGTGCAGGAGCCCCCCCATCGAGGGGTTTGAGGGGGCGGTATCCCCCCTCTACGGGGTCTAGGGTAGTGCCTTGACAAATTTTTTTGACCCTATATTAGATGCACAGACCTACGTATGGTTTTGTGCATGCTTTTCGCATGTGGTTTTGGGCGCGATGGTTTTCAATTCATGGTATTTTGTAGATCTGGTCAAGGGAACTACGGTTATGTTCTAATCCGGGATTAATGCATTGGGGTTTATTGATGCTTCGACATGTATATATATATATATATATATATATATATAGTAACATTGGAAGGAACATAATGAAAAATCAATCCAGTAGTCCCGGTTCTGGGATCCAAGCGAAAATATCTGTGTATATTTGTTTTATGTGTTATGCTCTCACCATTGTTTATTTTTTGTTTTTAGAATTCTTATGTAGGTAATTTCTGTACAGGGTTAAAACCTACACTAAAGCAGAAACCTAGGTCATGGTATGAAAACATGGATTCCTTCTTTCTTCAACAGGATTTTGTGAAGATTCAAAGCAATCCAAATCTGTATACCATGTTTGATGCAAAAGGGCATGTAGTATTGATTTCTTTGTATTTTGATAACCTAATTATTACAAGAAATTTAGTCAAAATAATTAATGGAATTAAGGAGCAGATGTCACAAGTATTTGAGATGAAATATCTTTATGTGTTACATTGTTGTCTAGGTCTTGAAGTGTGGAAAGATGTTGGTCAAACTTTTGTTTCTTAGGGTAAGTATTTCAAAGAAGTGCTTAAAAGGTTTAAAATGGATCAGTGTAAAGCTTCTTTTGTTCCAATGTAGCAGAATGTGAAACTTCATTTAGACGATGGCTCAAAGGAGGTAGATGGTACATTGTATAGACAGCTGTTTTGAAGCTTGAATTATCTTACTACAACCAGACATGATTTAGCATACCCTGTTAGTTTGTTAAGTCAATTTATGGCGAGACCTCTAGAAATTCACTGGAAAGAAACAAAAGGAGTACTCAAGTATCTTAAAGGAACAATTGATTTTGGTATTAAGTATACTTATTCATTTGATGTTGAGCTGGTAAGTTGCTTAGATTCATGTTGGGCCAGTAATATAGATGATATGAGATTTACTACAATTTATTATTTTAGCATTGAATCCAAGATTGTTTCATGGAGCAACAAGAAGCAACTAACTGTATCATTGTTATATACTGAGACAAAATATAAAGCTTTGTGTGCAACAACTTGTGAAGTTTTTTTGTTGAGGAGAGTTCTTCAAGATGTTGGATAAAAACAAAAGAAGGCTACAATAATTAAATGTGACAACCAGAGCTCAATCAAGTTTGTGAATAATCCTATGTATCAAGCAAGAACAAAGCATGTTGATGCTCAGTTTTATTTTATTAGAGAGAAGATATAGTCAAACGCAATTTTTCTTGAATATTGTAATACCTGTGAAATTAAATTGATATTTTGACAAAGCCCCATTGGGAAGATAAAATTTGAATTGTTTAGGGAGGTGTTATGCGTGGAAATCAATCCTTTCTCCATTAAGGGTGGAACTTGAAAATAATGGAGAAATAGATAGTTAGGTTGTTTGGATTTTGGTTATAATTAGGAATTATAACCTATTTCTTAAGAGGTTACTTCATCTCTCCAACTAAACACATTTATATAAGACATGTATTATTTTATTTTTTCATTCAATGAGAAGGAAACTTTATGGCAACCTCAGGGGCTCTTCACCTGAGGAATGTAAATTTCAATCAATTTAGATTTTTTCTTCCTAATTTTGAGTTGCAAGAGTATGACGATGATATGATAAAGAGTAAAAGTAAATACTTGCTTTTATGAAGATGATATGATAGAGTATATCATATCATATTTTGAAAATACAATCATGAAATGTAATAAACCGATAATTTAATGAATATAATAATCTGATATGTAGTGAAAGATAATATAATATTTCATAATGTAATTAAAAATAAAATATCTAATTTTGAAAATATAACTTATAAATACTTTTAAATTTGTTTTTGAGTTATTTTTATGGGTAAAAAGTCTTTTGTAATTTCATAATTAAAATTGTGTTAATTAATTTGTAATTGTTTTCATGACCATAAAAAGCTCTATATCAAACATTTTTGCTTAAAGTTATTTGAGTCATAGAATATTCTCTATAATATTTTAGAAGCTTTTCTTCTTTGTTTAAAATACTTTGAGTTATTGTAAATTTGAGAAATTCAAAAACATTAGTGTATATTTTCTAAATATATCAAAATTTGTAATCTAGTTAAAATATTTAAAGTGTGTTGTGTTATAAATTAAAGTATATTAATTCATGGCATAGTCAAGAATATTTTAGGCTTATTTTTGGAACTAGGTTGAGTGTTATTTTTAGAATTAGGTTGAGTTTAGGATAGGGTTAGTGCCAATGTTAGATGAAGAATATTATACATGATGTTGAGAATATGATCATAATATGAGAATGTAATAATATAATAGCTTAATTAATGATATAATAGAGTATAATAATATAATAGTGTAATTAATGATATGATAGCGAGTATTGTTTTGTATTTTGAAAATATAATTTATAAATATTTATAATTTTTTTTTATATTTTTAAAAAGAGTTTTTTTTATTCAATAAGACCACATAGCTAGCTTTCTATGTTGTTTAGTTTAATAAAATATTTTAATGTCATGATGTGTTGTATGTTACTTCAACAACAATAATAAAATTGTAAAATGAGTTATATGAATATTTGTTTAATTTTTTTGTTATTAAATTTTTAATATTATTAAACATTTTTTGGTAAATAAAGGTTATAACTATATATAATTGACATTGAAGAGAATGACAGCGAGTTAATAATTATTTATTTAATATTGAATGATAGCAATTTTTTATATAATGCTCCTATTATAGTACAAATGTTGTGTTATTAGAGTATTAGATTGATATTATGAGAGTGTGTACAAATTGTACATATATTATTTTTACATATTTTTTAAATTCTTTTTTTTGTAAATTAAAAAATAAAACCCATAAAAATTGTCTATTCAATACTTTATAACTAATGAGAAAATGGAATCTTTTGAATTTAATTATAAACCATTTGTGTTTATGGTACATACTAATTAATATATAATGTTATTTTTCGAATTATTTATATTTATTGTACATAGTAATTAGTGATATAGTACATAGTAATTAATAATAGAGTACACAAAAATCAATTCTTTGTCATCATTACATAATAAGAAGAGGAGACATTTTAACCAATTATATTTGAGATAAATAAAAATAAATTTGATCTAAAATAATAAATTTAATTTCACAATGTTAAACTTCACATAGATTTTAAATTTTTTTAGTCAAAAAAATAATAGCGAATCAATAAAAAACTAAATAGGTTATAGCTTATAATAATGAAAAATTAACTTATTAATTTATAATTGTTTTAAAAACCATAAAATTCTTTCCATTAAACAAAAATACGTTATAGCTTATAATAATGAAAAATGAACTTGTTAATTTATAATTGTTTTAAAAACAATAAAATTCTTTCCTTTAAACAAAAGTAATTTGAGCCATTACAAATTCTAGAAATTTAATGTATATCTATAAGATATATCAAAATCTACAATTATAGATTTTTTTTTTTTCTAATTAAGCTGAGTTTAAGCTTAATTAAGTCGGGGCCAACCCCAATATTCAATTGAAGAAATATACCACACATGGCCTTTTAAGATGTGTTGTAATTCAAAGTGTCTTTAAAGTTGTGTTTTAGTTGAAATTCAAAGTGCATTAAGAGAACTTACCGAGCCATGCCACGTCATATGCCAATAACACGGCTGTGTCCTCTGCGGAGTCCGCAGCATCCTCGATCCAGCTAGTTCCCAACCCGCTAAATTCATCGGAGACCGGAAGCGACTCGTCAATGAATTGGTCTGCTCACTGCCTACGGGAAACGCCTGGTCGTCATATGAATAGTTTTGGCTTTTTTCCGATAAAAATCCGTCGGGAATAGAAGAGAAACAATCCGAGCCTTTGAGAACAATGATTTTGAGGGTTTTTGGGCTTTTAATTGACTAGGAATTTCAGTGTTGCCATTGAACAACCAATGTAGCCAATGATGATTTACTCGACTTTTGATTTGACTTGACCGTACAATCTATAAGTAATTTATTTACAAAGTATATTGGGTCTGAGTTGTTGATATTTTCTGTTTTATTAAATTGGGTAAAAATTTCATGTAGGTGACAACAATAGGATTTGTTGCTATATTAGCTCCATTTTGTTGAGGAGTTAATGCATCCTATATTTGTTGTGAGAGAATTTATGAGTCAGTTTTATACTCCTAGTTGTAAAAATATAAGCCTGTACTGGATATTGGGATAGTAGAGAGCATGTGAGAAAATAAATTATTGTAATCTCCTGTTGGATAATAAGATTGTCGATGCCTCCGTTTTGGTGGATGTAGCCCAGATTGGTTGGGTGAACAACGTTAAATCCTTGTGTTATTTTGTATGATTTTATGTGTTGTGTATGCCTTTTAAATTTCCGTTGTGCATTGTTTGCTTCAACAATTGGTATCAGAGCATGTTGTGGAGCTGGTACGTGTGACAAAGCTGCAGAAAGTGGAGCGTTGCCGATTGGCGCGGTTTTCGCAGAAACAGTCATGCCAATTTTTGACAGAGGAATAGGTTGGTGCACTTTATTTTGGAATAGTCGCGCCCATTGGCGCGGTTCCGAAAGAAATACTCGCGCCAGAGCGCCAGTATCCTGATTGGCGTGGAATCGACGGGTTTAAGCGTGCCAATTTTGTCACTCATATCGATTTTGCTTCTAGCGCGGATTGTCTGCAGTCGAGCAAGCACCAATGCCCTTTCGGAGCGCCAAGCCAGGATCGCTTTGGTAAAACTGCAATTTTATTATCTGTTTTTTTATTGTAATCTGCAGTTTGTACAACAGAGGGATTTTATGATAAGGTAAAGGCAGCATAGTATACGACAAATGCATTTTTTAAATATTAACTTTATTTATTAAAAAGTTGGAATTGGAGATTGTTTGTTTGATACAATATGGCAAAAACGCAAAGTGCTCGTTTTGAGATCGAGAAGTTCAATGGAAAAAACAACTTCGAGATCTGGAAAGTGAAGATGTATGATCTGCTTGTGCAACAAGGCATGGCGAATGCGTTGTTGGGAAAATCCAAACAACCTTACAACATGACAGATGATGAGTGGAGCAAATTGGATGAAAGAGCATTGAGCGGTATTCGACTATGTTTGGCAGATGATGTTTTGTTTAACATCGTGTTAGAGAAAACTGCTGCTGGTTTGTGGGCAAAGCTTGAGAAGCTGTACTTGACAAAATCCTTAACCAATAAGATTCTTCTAAAGCGACAGTTGTACAATTTGCGAATGAAGGAAGGTACATCTATTACTGGTCATTTGAATACCTTTAATACGCTCTTAGTGCAATTAGAAAGTATAGAAGTAAAATTTGAATAAGAAGATAAAGCTATAACTTTATTATGCTCGTTGCCCGAGTCATGGGATCATTTTGTTACTTCTATGTCTTAGTTCATCAGAAACCCTTGAGTTTGATGATGTAGTTGCATCTTTATTATCTGAAGAAACAAGGAAAATGTCAAATTTAGAAACCTCTACATCAGAAGCAATGATGGTCAGAGGTCGTTCTAAAGAAAGACGCTTCAGTAGGCACAACGACTCACGTTCAAAATCGAAAGGGAAGAAGAGTAAGGTAAAGTGTTGGTTTTGTGGCAAATCGGGACATTTGAAGAAGGACTGTTGGAAGTGACATCGAACTTCTAAAGAAGACTCTTCGACAGAGAAGAAAGAAGCAAACACGACAGATACAGGTTCAACATCCGGTTCAGGTATGAGTGATGAAGTGTTATCAGTTAATTTGTCTAATCATGATCAACATTGGCTGTTAGATTCTGGTGCATCAGATCACATGTGCATTCATAGATAATGGTTTAAGACTTATAAATCAATCAATGATGGAGCCGTTTACATGGGAAATGATGTCACATGTAATATTGTGGGAATTGGAAGCATTCAGATGCAAATGTTTGATGGGACAACTAAAATTTTAACTGATGTAAGACATGTACCTGAATTAAGAAAAATTCTCATTTCACTAGGAGCACTTGACACTAATGGATATAAAACTATTATTCAAGGTGGAGTAATGAAACTTTATAAAGGAATTTTACTAGTAATGAAAGCAAAGAAGGTTGGAAATTTTTTTTCAGTTAGAAGGAAGAACATAGTCAGATCATGTTAGCACGGTGTCTGAAAATGACAGTAGTTCTATTCGTTTATGGCATCAAAGGTTGGGCCATATGAGCGAAAGAGGTTTAAATATTTTGTATGATCGTAAGTTACTTCCTAATCTAAAGTTTGATAAGTTAGATTTCTGCAAACATTGTTTGTTTGGGAAATAAAGCAAGCAGAAGTTTAAAACTGGCAAACATACTAGTAAGGGAATCCTTGATTATATCCATTCTGATGTTTGGGGTCCATCCCCTACAACCTCATATGGAGGCTCGTTGTTATGCTCTTAACCTGCAAATGATACCCAAATACAGAATATGCAAAGAAAAGAGACCGAGAACACAAAATAGCAACGATTTTATTATTCAGAGAGTAATGTTCACTTGCCTCTTCGAGGGGGCAACCTCCAATAGAGTAGAGCTCGATTACAAAAATAAGACACGATGCTCCTCGCAGGGAGTTTCTATCCTTTATATATGACTCCTACATGCAATACCACGGGCCAATACCGCGTATTACTAATACCATCTATCTAATACTACGACCCATTTGCAACTAACTGTGGTTCCGTTATTAATTGCGGATTAACCACTTACAATTATTAATATGGGCTTTATTGACTCTTGACTATGACGTGGTCCCATTACATAGATAAGGGGGTTAGGGTGGGACCTTAACATGCCCACCCCCTTAAGACTAGCCTTGTCCTCAAGGCTGAAGCTGCGGAAACTACTGCAGAATAGTGGCTGGCTCCCAAGTTGCATCTTTTGGAGAGGTGTCTTTCCATTTGACTAGGACTTCCTTAATCATGCGGCCGCACAGTTGCTTGACTCGTTTGTTGAGGACCTATTCTAGTTGAAGCCAGATGGACCCTTCTTCGTCCAATTCCGGTAGACTAGTCTGAATTCTGTAATTATTCCCAATCACTTTCTTGAGGCATGAGACATGAAAACCTGGATGGATTTTTGCAGTAGGTGGAAAAGCCAACATGTAGGCCACTTCTCCAATGCGTTGAAGTACTTGATATGGTCCATAGAATTTGGGAGAGATTTTCTGACACCGCTTGTCTTTGAGTGATGTTTGCTTATATGGTTGGAGTCGTAAAAAGACCTGATCCCCTTCTTGAAATTGGCGCTCTGAGCGATGCTGGTCTACCTGTTGCTTCATGCGATTCTGAGCTTGATGAGGATTCTATCGAAGATGGGCGAGCATAGTTGCGCGGTGTTGTAGAAGTTGATCCACTACTTGGACTTTTGAGCATCCCTTGAGATACGAAGTAGGTGAAGGCGGGAGTTGACCATATACTACTTCATAGGGAGTCATTTTGGTGGTGGCATGATAGTTGGTGTTATACCACCATTCTGCCAGAGGTAGCCATTGTACCCAAAGGTGTTGGTTTTCTGAAGTAAAACACCTAAGGTAGGTTTCTAGACATTTGTTGACTGCTTCAGTTTGACCATCTGTTTGCGGATGGTAGGAAGTACTGAGTTTTAGTTGAGTGCCTTGTATTCTGAAGAGTTCCTGCCAAAAATTGCTGGTGAAGATCGGGTCGCGGTCGGACACAATAGAAATGGGCATGCCATGCAATTTGAAGATCTGATCCATGAAAGTTTGAGCAACCAAGGTGGGTGTAAACAGGTGGGGAAGAGCGCAGAAATGAGCATACTTCGACAATCGGTCCACAACCACCATGATGACTGAATTGTTCCCTGACTTTGGAAGACCTGTAATGAAATCCATAGAAACTTCTGTCCAAATTGATGCCGGAATGGGCAATGGTTGTAATGTGCCTGGTGTGTTGACTGTTTCCCCTTTGTGGCATTGACAGACCTCGCATTCAGGTACGAAGGTAAGGATGTCCTTTTTCATGCCTGTCTAGAAAAATGATCTTCTGGTGCGAGCATACATCTTCTGAAAGCCCGAATGTCCTGCAATGGGAGATGAGTGCATCTCTGTCAAAATGTGACTTTTGAAGGTGGATGTTGGTGATATTACGACTCTGTCCTTGTAGCGAAGAATATCATCCTGCCATGAGTTACCCTTGGTGGAATTTGGATCTGCCTGTAATTGAGAAATGAGTTGGGAGAGCTCGGGGTGTGAAAACCATTCTCTGCGAGCTTCTTCAATCCATTCGGGAATGGGGAGGGAAATAGCTAGCAGGGTACTTTCCTCCTCAAATTGGCGAGATAATGCATCTGCTACACTATTGTCTTTCGCTTTCTTGTAAATGATCTCATAGTCATATCCCAACATTTTGGCTAGCCATTTATTTTGTTGTGGGGAGGATAGGCGTTGCTCCAAAAAATATTTAAGACTGTGATGATCTGTGCAGATTTGGAAATGTCGCCCCAATAAATAAGGTCGCCAGGTATCGACTACATGTAAGATGGCCATCATTTCCTTCTCGTATGTAGATTGGCCCTAATTCTTCCCACTGAGTTGCTGGCTTGTGAAGGCCAATGGTCTCCCTTCCTGCATTAAAACTGCCCCAATACCTGTCCCTGAAGCATCATGTTCAATGACGAAAGCTTTGGTGAAGTCACGGAGTGCTAAAACTGGAGTGGAACACATGGCATTTTTTAGAGTTGTAAAGGCCTGTTGTGCTTCCTCATTCCAGAAGAAAGAATTTTTCTTTAGGAGTTGGGTGAGGGGCTTCGCTATGCGACCATAGTTGCGAACAAATTTACAATAATAGCCTGTGAGACCCAAAAATCCGCGTAAGCTCTTCAAGGTCTTAGGTTGAGGCTGTTCCTGCATTGCTTGGATCTTTTTGGGGTCCACCTTGACACCCTCACGCCCCACAATGTGGCCCAAATACTCCACCTCTACCATGCCAAATGAACACTTGGACATCTTCACAAATAATTTATGCTTGTGTAGCAGTTGCAAGAGTAGATCTACATGCTGAAGATGTGCTGCCCAAGCGCAACTATAGATGAGGATGTCATCGAAGAAGACAAGGACAAATTTCCTAAGATATGGTTTGAGAATGTGGTTCATAAGGCTCTGAAAAGTACGGGGGGCATTACAAAGACCAAATGGCATGACCAGGAATTCATAGTCGCCTTCATGAGTTCTGAAAGCAGTCTTGGGTATGTCGACTTCCTTCATGGGGATCTGGTGGTAACCTGAGCGAAGATCCAACTTCGTGAAAAATTGAGCCCCATTGAGTTCATCCAGCAAATCATCAACCACCGGGATGGGAAATTTATCTTTGACTGTCAGCTTATTGAGGGCCCTGAAGTCAGGACACATCCGCCACTCCCCATATTTTTTGAGCACCATAACCACTGGGGATGAATAAGGACTGATGCTGGAACGAATGACTCCTGCTTCCAAAAGTTCCTTGATGATTTTTTCTATTTCGTTCTTTTGGGTGAACAGATATCTTTATGGGCGCACATTTTGGGGTTGGGCCCCTGGAACCAAGGTGATGCTATGATCATGTTCCCCTTGCAAGGGTGGAAGCCCTTGAGGCTTGTCAAAGACCGGCAGATGGTTGCTTAAAATTTGTTGCATCTAAGGATGAAGTGGCGGCTGCTTTGTTTCGACTCCCTGGATGGCATTAAATTGAGCTACCACTCCATGATTGCCCTTTTTTAACAATTTTTCCATCCTATGCGAGCTTATGATAGAGGGGGCTCCCGCCTGGA
>APFE031439458.1:59485-86926 GCA_000404065.3 Pinus taeda
TTATTAATATGGGCTTTATTGACTCTTGACTATGACGTGGTCCCATTACATAGATAAGGGGGTTAGGGTGGGACCCTAACACTCGTCATATCTTGTATCTTTTATTGATGATTTCTCTACAAAAGTGTGGGTCTATATGTTAAAAAGGAAGTTTGATGTATTTAAAATTTTCAAATAGTTTAGAGAATTAATTGAAAACATCACTGGAAGAACCATAAAATGTTTAAGAACTGACAATGGTGGTGAGTTTACTTCAAAGGAATCTGAAAATTATTGCAAGGAAGTTGGGATCGAAAGACATAAGACCACTGTATATACTCCTCAGCAAAATGGAGTTTCTAAACGCATGAATAGGACTCTTTTAGAAAGAGCAAGGAGTATGCTTAGTAATGCCAATTTGCAGAAAGAACTGTGGATAGAAGCGGTGGCTACAGCTTGTTATGTGATAAATCGATCACCATCAATGGCAATAAGATGCAAAATTCCTCAAGAGGTATGGAAAGGTCATCCTTGTGATTATTTTAAACTAATAATTTTTGGTTGTGATGCATATGCTCTAGTTCCAAAACATCAACGTTCTAAATTAGATCCTAAATCAAAAAGATATATCTTTGTTGGATATGGTGATGGAACAAAGGGATACAGATTGTGGGATCCTACTATTCACAAGATCATCATTAACAGAGATGTTAAGTTTAATGAATCCTCTCTTGCACATTTAGATGTAGATAATAAATTGAAACAGGGTAATGTATCTGAGTTTCAACACATTCAGTTTGAAACCAGTTCTAATGATAGTCAAGATGAACATGGTTCAGATACAAATCATGAACAAGTTTCAGATGCAGATTATGAACCAGTTTCAGATGTAGATCATGAACATGTTTTAGATGCTAATCATGAAGAAGTTCCTACAGATAATAATCAACCAATTGTGGAAGTACCAGAAACATCTTTAAGGAGGTCTACAAGAATGAAACGTCCTCCTAAAAGGTATGATGATTATGTTACTTCAGTTTCTTTTACCGCTAACGATGATGAACCTTTGTGCTATCAGGAAGCAGTAGAAGGTTCTAAAAGTGAAAAGTGGAAAGCAGCTATGAAGGACGAAATGATGGCCTTAGACAAGAATGGCACATGGGATCTGGTAGAACTTCCTAAAGACAGGAAAACTGTGGGATGTAAATGGGTTTTCAAATTGAAAAGGGGTGTTAATGATACAGAGGACAGGTACAAAGCGAGGCTGGTCGCAAAAGGTTTTTCTCAGAAAGCAGGTATTGACTTTCATGAGATATTTTCACCAGTTGTAAAAATAGTTTCAATTCGAATTGTATTAGCATTAGTCGCTTTACTTGATTTAGAATTACAACAACTAGATGTTAAAACTGCATTTTTACGAGGAGATTTAGATGAGGAAATTTATATGGAACAATCGGAAGGGTTTGTTCAAATTGCAACAAGAAATTTGTTTGCAGGCTCAAGAAATCATTGTATGATCTGAAGCAGTCACCTCGACAATGGTACAAGAAATTTGATTCTTTCATGATGAGTCAAAATTATATAAGAAGTGAATATGATTATTGTGTTTACTTTAAGCAATTAAGTAATGACATGTTCATTATCTTAATGTTGTATGTTGACGATATGCTTTTATCAAGCAAAAGCATAATAGAGATCAACAGGTTAAAGGCTTAGATGGCAAGGACATTTGATATGAAAGATCTAGGAGCAGCAAGACAGATTTTGGGCATGGAGATTTTCAGAGACAGGAGTAATGGTAAGTTGTGGCTATCACAACAGAAGTATATTGAGAAAATACTCTTGAGGTTTGGTATGAAAAATGTGAAGCCTGTGTCAGTCCCTTTAGCTTCCCATTTTAAGCTTTCTTCTAGTTTATGTCCTAATACAAATGAAGAAAAGGAATATATGTCTCGAATTCCATATGCCAATGTAGTAGGTTGTTTGATGTATGCGATGGTTTGTACTTAACCAGATATTTCACATGCAGTTAGGGTTGTTAGTAGGTATATGGAAAATCCAGGTAAAGAACACTGGTCAGCAGTGAAATAGGTACTTCAATATTTGACAGGCACAAGTGATTATTGTATCACTTATAATAAGAGTAGTGAATTTGTTTGCGGATATGTTGATTCCGATTTTGCAGGTGATTTGGATAAGAGAAGGTCAACATCAGGGTATGTCTTTACTCTTGCAGGTGGAGCTATTAGCTGGATGTCAAAGTTACAGAACATTGTTGCTTTATCCACTACTGAAGTAGAATACATAGCTGCTTCTCATGCTTGCAAAGAAGCAATTTGGTTGAAAGATTTATTTGGTGAGTTTGGTAGGTTATAGGACAACATCAAGTTATTTTGTGATAGTCAAAGTGCAATTCATTTGGCTAAGAATCCAGCCTGTCATAGTAAATCAAAGCATATACCTATCAAGTACCATTTTGTAAGACAAGTTATCACTGAAAGGGGAGTCTCTCTTGAAAAGGTGCGTACAAAGGAGAACTGTGCAGACATGTTCACGAAACCAATTTTGTTAGAAAAGCTACATTGGTGTCTGGCTTCTCTTGGCTTGCAAAAAAGATAAAAATAATAAAGAAACAGGGTATCAGGCTAATTGTTGTCAAGGTGGAGATTGTTGAGATTTTCTGTTTTATTAAATTGGGCAAAAATCTCATGTAGGTGACAACAATAGGATTTGTTGCTATATTAGCTCCATTTTGTTGAGGAGGATTTAATCCATCCTATATTTGTTGTGAGAGAATTTATGAGTCAGTTTTATACTCCTAGCTATAAAAATATAAGCTCGTACAGGATATTGGGATAGTAGAGAGTGTATGAGAAAATAAATTATTGTAATCTCTTGTTGGATAATAAGATTGCCGATGCCTCCGTTTTGGTGGATGTATCCCAGATTGGTTGGGTGAACCACGTTAAATCCTTGTGTTATTTTGTATGATTTTATGTGATGTGTATGCCTTTTAAATTTCCGTTGCACATTGTTTGCCCCAACATGAGTACTTATTATGAATGAAGTTATAGTGTGTGATAAAACAAAAACCTCCTACCTAGGACCTTATTAGGGCATAAAGCTTAATATTATTAAATATCACCTAAGATTATTAAATATCACCTCCTAGTAACCCTCCTCAAGCATAAGTTTTAATGATGTTTAAAAGATTTAATTTAATTTCCCTTTAATTTTGAATACCACTTCAATATAAATGTTAAATATTAAAAAAAAACCATTTTCATCCTATAGAGATTTGATAAAAATTATAATTTTTATAAGTATTTTGTACATATATAATTAATGAATATATCATAATCATACCTTTTTTCCACTTTCTTTTTAACTTTAACCTGATTCATATATATATATTTGCTTTTTTTTAACCTCTGCTCAACCTTATAGAGAGCTTTTCACAAAGACTAATCACTAAATTTCTCAAATACAAATTTCCACAGTTGTGAGTTATAGTGTAAAAATAGTTTCTAGAGATAATTTTGTTACTAGAAGTAAAAAACAAAGACATAGGTGGAGAGGATGAAACATAGGTGGAGAGGATGAAAGACCCAATCAATTTATAAACAGAGTGTCACATTAAGAAAATTTATTAAATTAAACTAGGGACCAAATAAGGGGAGTAAAAATTAATAATATTATTACAGTTTAAGGAAAAAAATGTTTGAAGAATTATTTAAAATAAAAAATATTGTTATTATTCATATCATTGTTAATAATAGAATATTTTAATAATAATTGTTATTAAAAAATGTTATAATATTAATATTATTAAGAATAATTAAGATCCTCCCTCGATGGGGGTGGACATACGAAGCCAGGGTGGTCCTCAAGGTTTTCCCCCTCTACCAAGCCACACACATGTTGCATTTATGAAGGGTTGAGTACTTTGTACTCCTACAGAGCGCATGTTCTGGATGGTATAGTGGTTATATTACGAAGGGTGTCAGAGTTCTTGTTTTGGTTGACAGTTTGGGCGATGTATGATGCTAAGATGGAGGTTGACAGAGTGAGTGACAGTAACCATGGCGTCTCACCAGGGTTTTGGATCTGGAGATGTGAATTTGTGGATGCCTGGTCCTCTCTAGTTTGGCAGAAAGTTGACATTCAAATGAGCACTCGGGATCTTGGCTCTGTCCTGGGTGGAAATTTGCAACTTGACTTATCTTTGGTTGGAAATTCGGGTTCCTTCACCTCATATTGCTTTGGTGACTCAAAATGTTTGTCTCTGTTGAATTTTTTCAGGTAATTGTGATTTTAAGTTTGTACACAGCTTAGAGGTATCTCATGTACATCCTATGTTGCCCCTGGGCGTTGTTAGGCAGGTCCATTTTTTATTCTGAGGTTTCTTGTCTTCAAGCATGCACTCGCTCCTGTGGTATTATATACCTTTCTTTACTCCTTGGGTTTCTCTTGTTTGGTCTCGGTGGGTGTCCCTACCCTGGTCTATCTTTAGCTACCTTCTCTGTTGTTCTCTTGACTAAGGGATTGTCTGTTTCTTCGATTTGGAATCTCAACTGCTTGTTCTATTTATTCCACAGTTCTAGTATCTTAGGGGTCCCTAAGAAGTTTGCGGGGACAATCTTTGGGCGCATTTGAGTCTGTGGTAATTTGGTTGGAGACTTTCCTGGTGAAGTTTGGGGGTCCCTTGTGTATTTTTTTTAGTGGAGTCTCTGGTTCTGCTCAGCCTTATAGGGTGCCCCTCTCTTCCGGTGGTTGCTGCTGTTATTTCTATTGCAGGAATTCTTTGAGGTGCTCCCAATTCTAATCGTCCAGACCCTTTCCTTCTAATGCAATTACTTGACACCGAGGATGGCATCATCATAGGGGTGGAAATTTCATCAATGTAGATTTCCCTATTCCACACAACAACTCTTCTTCAAGGAATTCAGTCAACACAGAGTGTGGGGGTGAAGTGGCGCTCTATCCAACTCACTCTCTAGGAATAATTGAGGCTCCAACAACAATGGAATCCTTGCCCACACGACTTTGAGACATTCAACTCAATCTTGACATCATTTGCGACCATAGGTACGAAGACCGCCATGAAATCGTCGCATACATGAATGATATCCAATTTACTCATAATGCGATATTGGAACAACTGTATTCTCTCCACTGAAGCCAACATAAAATGAATGACCACCTCTGTAACCTAGAAGCTTGAGTTGAACCTATTGATTTTCATATGCATGAGCATGTTGGATACTTTGCAGCTCCCGCTATATTCCCTCCCCATCCCCCTCCTTGATATATTGTTGTTGGTCTCTGTAGTCTTTTGTTTTCTACATGCACAATATGGCTTCTATGCTATGCGAAAATAATTTTTGTAAAGTCTTATGAGTGGCATCCTCTAACCCACGATTCCCACAAGTCTAATCAGAATGAGGAAAAGGGGGTCGTAGAGACATCTTATGTAACCTTTGTTTTCATGAAAATCTAATGAAGGAGTTTTGATCGGCAAAAAAACAAGATAATTAAGATCCTAAAATATTAAATCTAAATAATATTATGATATTTTTTTAAACAATAATTATTAATAATAATAAATATAGTTATCATACTAATAATTATTAGTAATATTATTATATTCAATTATTTAGAAAATATTAATAATGATATTGGTTTTTTCAAATAATGCCTCAATCATTTGATCTTAGATGATCTAGTTCCCCAACTCCCATCTCAATAACTCATGTAATAGCCATGTGGCACATTGTCAGGCCTTCTACCATTAGCCCTTTCCTTTACAAGATTTCTCAAGTGCCCTAATCATTTTTTTCTTTATTATTCTTCCCATGTTGTGACACGTGCCCCCTTCATGCAATGCACTAACAAGTTCTCCTCTAGTTGGTCATAGCTTCATGGTTCCTCATCTTCAACCTCAATGGTCTAACTCTCTTCCTTTATACTAATTTTCCTATTTTATGGGTGTCCCATCCACATGGCATGTATATGGGCCTCTACTTGTCATGATACTTTACAATTGTCCAATCAAATATTGCTCACCAGTTCGTCACCCCATCTACAAGACACATCTCTTCTCTCCATGTTGTGTTAGTGGACTCTTCCCTAATGGGATAGTTCTAAAGTGAAAAACAATTCAACACTACATTGGCCTCCTTCCTCTCCCCATTAACATGTGTCACTCGATGTGCCATTTTCGCATGAACTAATCACACCCTTCACTCTGGCTCCACCCCCCAGTTTAGTGATATAGGATGATACACAATTATAAGTAGAAGATCTTATGTATTACTTAAGTATGTATGGTAATAAGATCTCAACATAGATATGCATGGTACTGCATATGAGCAAGACTAATGATATTAGGAATAATAATCACATTTTGATGAATGAAAAATGGGCTAGAGCTTGTAAAGGTGTAGATACACGCATATCCACATGTTATGCACTCAAAATGGATGTGATACCAAACTGAAAACCAAAACTTGTAGGTTTCATACTTAAAGGTGGACTATGTGCAATATAAGGCTTTCTCCTAAAACCCTATATTTTGATATCACTACATTACATGAGTGAAGGATGGATAGAAAACTAAATGCAAAAAGGAGTTTAAATTACCTAATTTTGAATGAGATCTCCCATGGATATTCTAGGGAGATCATGATGTTTCCAAACAAAAGTAGTAGGCTTGAAGTCTAATACAATGAGGGAGCTAAAATGGTGGTGATTGTGTTTTTGAAAATAATGAAATGAAAGAGCAAGAAGAAATCCAAGTATTATCTTAGATTTGAAAATGTAGAACAAGAGATTTACACCACCAGATAGGAATAAAATTTTCCTACCTTAACTAAAAGGGAGGGTTATGAGGAAGTTTAAGTCCCTGCATTGAAGGCAAAACCCATACCTTGAGGAGAGACTTATTGGTTTTTGACTTAGCACATATTTTCTAGGACAAAATAATTCATTCAGATGTAAAAGAGAATAGGAATGATTGAGATATCATCTAAAAGAAACCACATATAGAGCAAGGACTAAAATTCCCAACTTCAACTGCATTGAAGAATGAATCTCCTAAGAAATGATAATTTTATGGTCCCTTTCAAAGCAAATCGTATCATCTTGTTTTCATAAATGTTCCCTCTCATATCCCAATGGTACCCAGTCACATCCTAGCTACATAGTAAAAATTCAAGGTCTACGTTGGATAGTGAGAGCAATGATATCCTAACATATTTCTCACTAAATGGTTGACAATCCATATACATGATACATCTCCTACCTATATGGTGAGACGATAGGCTTCACCATGTCATTCACTTCTTATATGAAATAGAAATCTTACACTCTAGAAACCCATTCCCCTATATTTATGATGCATATCCCATCCATAAAACACAAATATGGTCTTTCAACAACTAAATGATGTGAACTATCCCAAATTATTCCCACACTAGCTTGCGTCCTAAATTCTCAACAAATGCTAGACACATATGGTGTTATTTCATTATCTTTCATGATGGGATCATATACTTGTGATCTAATTGAGGCCTATCCATATTTCCATGCCCCATACGGTTTCCACTTGCCATAGTCAGTTAGTCTGCAACAAAGATTTCCATCACTTGAAAATTTAAATTTCATCATTGAAATAGTTCATTCCTTAATCTTAATTTGTGTGGCAATCAATAAAATCTACATGAGAGTGTTTACTATATCACAAGCTGAATTATAGCAAAAAATACACTTTTATGCAGAATTTAACTCTCTCATCACCTATAAGTATTTGAGAGCCACACTCTTTAATGCATTTTGTTGTGAATATTTCAAACTATAAATTGCTTGGAGGATAAAGGAAGCAAGGAAAAACCCACACTTGCACACGTTTTGTGCATCCACTATGTAGTAAGTTTAATTCTCTTCCTAGGGTAGTTGATAAGTTCATCCCCTACCTCTTTTATGTGAGTATCTTTCTTAAGCCACAATTTATTTCCTTAGTAACTCATTGTCCATTGCACTTTGTAGAAAATTAAGAACTTCATGTCAAAAGATCTATATTAAAAGGAGAAGTCACCCAATGTCAAGGAGTCTCAAGTCCTAAAACTCAAGGAAATCAAGAAGCTAAATTCAACATTCTTCTTTAATACTTCCTTGATCACAAGAATTTCAAATTAGCCTCACTAGTCCAATATTTACAAAATAAGTTCGAAGAAGATCCCAAGAAGAAAGGTCCCATGAAAATGGTGATGCCAGAAGGAGATATAGATGATGAGGAAATTACATATGATGAAATGTTTAAGAAACTATGGAAAATTGCATGTATCACATATCCATCCCCCCATCTTATGATATGATGAAATGGATTATTAATCATGTCAACATAGAATCACATGCTATGGTGAGTGAAAGTGGCATGGTTCTAAGTTCTTTTCTACACTAGGAAATCTCTAAGAAGTACACCTGAGGAGGTGTTTGAGGAGTTTATCTAAGGGAAAATAGAGTGGATGGATGTTATACAATAGTTGAAGCATATGAATCAAATTTCCTGTAACACCCTCCTCCCATATTTACCCAAGTTAATTGGCCCGCTAGGTAAACATGTGATGAGAGGCTACTATAATCTTATTCAACTTCCCATGTAAAATTAAGGAAGTGGAACCAACACAACACAACCAATCTGACCTTCTGTACATGTCACAAAACCTACAGGAGCTAACCAACCCTTCCAGGTGATCAATCCCTGAGACAACTTGACACTTCACTACCCTAGAGCCTTCGTCGCTCCCATGACATGGGCATGCATGCAACTGGGGACCTCCAGTTTCTCTCACAACATGGGCATGCAAGCGATTGGGGTCTTTTTTAGCTAGGTCTGAGTCTACAACCCCGGATTCTGTGCCACCATTTAAAGGATATGACTTAAGTCACTTCCCAAAACTCCATGAAACCTTTAGGAATGAAAAGTAACACCGAGACAACAATACAAATAAAAATATTTGAACAAATAATTGAATAGACCCTTACTAGCCATGACAGGAATTTCGTCAAACATGTCACGAATATGCAATCTATAGGTCATAATACCAAATCTGAGTGCATGGGTCTCATAGTTATCTAAGAATCACTAAGAAGCATTGTTGCCTTATCAAATTAGTTGCATTATCATCTATTAGGTCATATATTCATTGTTCATTCATTTAAAAATAAAATCAAGATGAAAGCCATACATCATTAAGGTCATAAAACATACTCATAACCTACATATAAACAACAAAAATAATAGCGATACATCAACCATAAATGCCACATATGAACTAGTACATCTACTCATAAAATACCAAGGAAAGGAAATCTTATTAGTAGATGCAAAATCCAACCAAGTATGGGACTTCCAAGAACCACCCGACCATAGATTGGTTGAACCAAATCTTTCTTTTAGCCAATCACCCCCAAGCCATATTCCAATCATGAATGTGGGACTCATAACCAAAACTCAACTAGAGCTTCCCGAGGATACACCACCTCACCCTCATAAATAAAACTAGGCTTTATCGCAATCCTCACTAGATCACTAGGCCAAAGCAAGTATGGATGCCACTAGAGTTTCTCCACCTACACTGTGAAGAATTTTCCTATCTCCTAGTTTCTAGGCTTTATCACAATCCATTGTCTGATTTAGGGATCACTAGACCATAATCAAGACACCAATCTTTGGGCTTTACCATATATCCCATCCTAGGATTCCTAGGTCCAATTGTGACTCCACACTCTAGGCTTTACCATATATCCCATCCCAGGATTCTATGCATGATGGAGATCACCCACCTCTAGGCTTTACTGTATATCCCACCATTCACTGTTCGAGGATTCCTAGGCCCTTCGGGGTATCACAAAATTTTGCTTTATTGCAACCCACAATCCATTTCAAGGATCACTAGGCCATGTGATCTTTCTTTCAAAAGTCCACCTCACACAATTTCTAATCCATCCAACAATCCAGCTCAACCAAAAACATGAGAACCCATCACACCATGGCTGTCCGAAAATGGCAAGGAAATGCTAAAGAACATTGTCACACTTGGAAAAACCAATTTCCATGATAAAAAGAGAACCAAGAACACACATGCATAAGCATGCATGCCAAAAACTAATAAGGAAATCACACATGCAAATCGATACCTCCAAATAATCTCATTTTAGTTGCTTGATCCTGCTGTTGCTTGCCTGATCCTACACTTCCTTGATTGATCTTTGATTTCTCTTTCCTTCTTTTCTTTCCTTGGTCCAATGTTGAAGTTGTCTAAGAAAACTCTGATCTTTGATTTCTCTTTCCTTCTTTTCTATCCTTGGTCCAATGTTGAAGTTCTCTAAGAAAACTCTAAGTGTCCAAGAGTGTAAGAGAGAGAATAGAGAGAGAGCTCCAAAACTGAATTGACAAAAGGTACCAGCTGATCCTCAGAAGCCTTTTTATTGATGAGGCCTCTATTTTCTTCAATTTTCCATTATTTTCCTTGAATTTCCTCCTCACATGCAGCCTATGACCTTTCACCTTCCTTTTCTCCTAACTTCCTTTATTTTCATAAATAGAATGCTAATTAATGCCTCATGCCTTTCCAAACCCTTGCCAATTTCCATAGCCATAATAAACCAAATGAACACCCGCACTAGGATGTTTTTCCCAACATTCATCTTGGAATAAGTGTCCCATAACTGTGGTTATTATTTTTCCCTTATTAACTTTTATGACCTGGAATTTTCAACATGGTTGTTACATGCCTCTCTTAGAGCTCTTCATTTTTCCTTTCCATCTAACATTTTTTTAGAAGGCCACTGAAGGTGAGTTGGAGTTGATTGCTTGGTATGTGGAAAAGTATGAACTGATGATGAAATAGATACTTCCACTCTAAGATAAATAGATCAAGAAATTTCTTAGCCAACGGGAAACCCATGTAGTCTATGAAGAAGGCATGCATTATTATCCACCTCTAGCTACCTAAATGGTTAGTCAGTTACATGTCAAAACAAAAAATTGAATCGGTTTCATGAGTGCAATTCTCTTCCACCTCATGGAATTTGTGGCATCTATAATTGTATAAGAATGGGAAATTCCCCCCAAAGAAAGGGGGTTGGGAAATTGTAAGGTCCATTTCCATACTATATAGAGATATATTTTTTTTCTTATAAATCACAGCAAAATACAACCAGAAGAGAAACGCATTGGAATTTCAAATTTGTTCAACATTGTCTAACATATTCCTGACACTCATTTCAAGAAACATATCATAACATTTACATATTTTTAACTAAGATCAAATAGTAATGAAACACATATGTACCGTTCACCAGAAGGCGAGACTCCGCTTACTTTGCTGTTACTGGTATTCCCTTGTTTCCGGTCACCTCTGTGAGTGAATGATGACGTACTTGATATGAATGCGAAGACCCACCGGTTAACCTCCTAACCTACTCCTTGGGTACTCTTCTTCCCCGCGAACCCCCGAGCTGCAATGGGGTTGTACAATGGAGGAAAGCACTAGCTGGTATAGGAGAGCACTCCTTGGCTCAAGGGTCCCCTCTCTAAAATCCTCTACCTCACCAAACTCACTATAGTTTCGTAATCACTGCTCTGACATCATCTCATCCATCCAACAATAGGGTTACCAAAAAAGTCCCTTCTCCCATGGCTTGCCCCTTCTTTTATAGGAGTCCTCATATGTGACACTTGGCATGTCATGCATAATTAATTATTTTTTTATAATTCAATAGCTTGATTATTCACCCACCCATGTGTCACTCTCTCATCAATGGTCTCCCAAAATTATTTACTTAATTTTTTATTTAAAACTAATATTTTCCTCATCTCAACAAGATTCCTATTTCTTCTCCTAGTTGTCTCTTTATCCCCCCTTTTTATTTCTTAATTTATGTTCATTACTTAAAGTCAATTAATGAGTCAAGATTTGATCCCCTATATACTCCCTAATTTAACTCATGTTATATCTCAGATGGATATTCTTATGTAGGTTGTTACCACATGGAGGTTCTCTACATTTCTCTAAATTTAATTTATTATTATTATTTTAATTCACCTTCCTCTTTTCTTAATTAGGTTTAATTAGTTTAGGATTAATATTTATCCTTACAATTATGTCCCTCTTTCGCCTTTTACCCAATTAAACCACATAATCTACCTAGTATTTTCCAACATGGGATGGGTAGAGTTTTTAAGGTAATCTATTGTATTTCTTCCTATGATCCTCTTAACCCAAGTTTTATTTTTGTTTTAATTTCCTCGGGTTCTAACATCATTTACCCCTGATGTAAATTTATCTAGCTTTCATTCCTTGATTATATCTATTATTTAATTTATTTTTAATGATTCTAAGGGTGCCAAGTTTGGTCGTGCCCTTCAAGAACTTCCCTTGAAGTTCCAAGGGTGCCACACCTAATAGTTTATTTGTGATGCCAAGGGTGCCAAGTTGGTCATTCCCTTTAAGAAATTCCCCTGAGGTTCCAAGGGTGCCACACCACTTGCCCTTCAAGCATTCAGTGACTACGAGGGGAAAGTATAGGTGCAACGTCATAGACCACTATCATCTCTTATGTTGCCTGTTATAGTGAGACTAATGGCGTCGGGGATCAAGGAATCCGCCTTGATGTGCGCCCCCCAGTAAAATCCTCATGAGCGACCCAACTTTGGGACTTTCCCTCATGGCTTCATGATCTTCAAGGCAAAGGTGTTTCAACCCTTCCAGCCCAAGTCACGATGGGAGTGCTAGTGGGTGAGATCAGGGACACTGTCCCACCCCTCCCATGTAGTTCCATCCACCTGTACAACCCCATCACCCATATGTGAGTCATTCGGTCAAGTAGCTAATCTATGCCTGCAACCATTAACATATCATTAGAATATAGTTAAACATATATGGCAGGTTTCAAGATTGACTTAGAATTTCAAAGATAAAATAATATGAATTTTCATCAAACCAGGTGTCATCAACTCGTCATATGCGAGTGCCTCTGATGGTTTTCTCCCATACTCAATAATCATTAGTAACAAGGTTTCTCAATGTTATTCATTGTCATAATAGCATCATTAACAATTCCTAGTCATTCACATCATTCTCCATTGTAAGCCTGAAATAAAGAAAGTAGGTAACATAGGGGACACATCCATCATGGCTATCATCATTAAACATCAATGGAAACATACATATTCATTAAGCTATCAACATTGTAAAATCAATAGAAATATACCTATCCATTAATTTTATCATCATCATGCTTTTAGTAGAGAGCATACATATCCTTTACTACCCTCATCATCATAAATTCAAATAGAGACCAAACGTAACTATTTTGTTACAATCATCAGAATACCGATAGATAAGATACATAAACATTCACGCTATCATAATATCAATGGAAAGCATTCATAAACATCACAACCTTGAATATCTCAATCACTAATAATAGTGTCATGTGCCCGGATCCTCAACCTAAGGTCCTCAAAGAATAATGTGTGGGCCTTATGGCTAAATAAATGTTAATGTCATGTCACTATTAGTCAACTAGAGCGGGCACTATAGAAATTATGTCATTAGGGAGACCATTACTCAGATATTGTAATTGAACTAATTATGAACTATATTTAATGCTATGAAGCCATTTTTGGCCAAAATTAAATAGAAGCAATACATGTGCTTTTGGACTATTTTGTGTACACGTTGTATCTATTGCTAATTTAAATTAATTAGTTGTACTCTTAATTATTTAAACTAGGAATATCAATTCAAAATATAGAGATGCACCATGTATTGCATATAAACTATTTCAAACTATGGATATCGATTATAGAAGGGACTTGCAAGCTCTCATATTATTCTATGCATGTTTATATTTCCTTGAATAGTATAATATTACAAAATTCCTTTTATTAGATTAGAATAGACTAGTCACTTATATTTCAATGATTTGATTAAATATTTCTTGTTTGACAATCTAGAATAATCTATTATATTGTGGTGTGGTAAATTTGGACCTTTTTTTTTTTCTAGCTCATAGGAGTTTGAACTCATATTTTGAAGTGTAATTTAATCAATTTAGGATTTTATATGACTATTAAATCCCATCATAACCAGTAATCAAGATATCAATCTAGAGGATTTAGTTATCCCAAATAGGGGAGAGTCTAATTGAGCCTCTCTCTTATGATTGGATCCTTCTCCTGTTTTTGGAACATTCCATCCCATCAATGGGATGTTATAGTATTTATTCATTCTAGAATGTTTCACGGAGGACTTATAAAATACTCTACATATGATTAGGGAATTTATGGCCTAGTTTAATTTTTTAAGAAGTGGAAGTGTTATATAATGGGAAAGGAAGCCAGTATCCAAATGGATCACTATCCACTACAATATGTGTATGCCTCTAGTAATCTTCAACAAATCAGGCCTTACAAGTGGATGAAGTTTTTGTAGTAGCTACATCTAGTCATCAAATCTAAGAAGGAATGCATTGATAAATTGGCGTACATGCTTTCAAGGAATGATCAAGAATGATCCGAATGATCCTAAATGATCATGGAGTGATCTAGTGGATCCAAAATATGCTCAAAGTTCCAGAAAATGCTCAAAAATCAAAGTTTTCATATACTTTTGAAACTAGCTCCATTATGTAGATTTTGTTTTTCTTAATCCAACGAAACTTGAACAGCTGAAATCCGAATTCATATGAAGAAGTTATTCAAGGTAAAAATTTAGGTCCAAGCTATGAAAAATGTCAAAGATCAACTGGTCAAAGTCAACACTCAGGGTTCCAACAGTCAACAGTCAACTCAGGGTTCCAAACTCACAGTTCTAGCTGACACATGGCATCTCCAAGTTGCGATAAGTGGCGTAATTGGGTTGGTTGATTTTGGACCAATCTTGAGGTGACACGTGGCCCTATCGAAGCGTGACACGTGGTCTTGTAGGATGAGTCAAAAAGTTGCTTGGTTCAATAAGTGAACCTGACAGGATTCAATCCCGCAACCGGCTAGCCAACAATCACGCAACCTACCTTTGGGCCATCAGTGCTACTTGTAATATGTGGCATAGAACTTGTATTTGAATGGTATGGGTGCCATATTTGGGGGAATGGATATGGCTGGAGCCTGCCATATCTGGAGGCTTCACCATATCCAATTAAGTTATCTACCAACAATAACTTTGTTCCACTATTAAATATTATATTAATACGTGGGTTTGGTGTGGGTTAATACATATTAAATATTATATTAATACATGACCAAAACTATTGTAAAATAAAACAAACGCACTCAACCATTTAGCCACAAGTTCAAGTGTTGAACATTGTACAGTGCCATTTCCTTTTAACGTGTAGCCGATAGTCTTTTTGTCTTATTTAAACTATGCAGATACCGTTTTGAGCATGAAAAAAGCCGAAATAAGGGTTTTGAGGCATTTTGAACTAATTGGTGCCATCATCTTAACAAAATGGAGCTCATATTTTGATGTACAAGAATTTGAGCATTTAAATAAACAAGCATCCCCACTTAAGACCGGGCTGAGAGAGGTAGGTTTGAAGATAGCTAAACTTTGTTATCAACGTGTTGGTGTTTTTGACTCTTGTGGTTTGTTTATTTTGCTGAATATTTCCTTTCAAGTTTCTTATGATGGTTGATTAAGCTATTTTTAATGGTGGTATTTAATTGCATGCAAACACTTTTTAAAAGTTAATAAACTAGTATCAATTACGATCAAGATTTAGATCAATTGGTATCAGAGCGAGTTATTGTGCATGATCACCAAGAGAAAATCAAGGCATGGTGAATGATAACTTGTTCAAGGAGATCTAGAAGTTGGCTCGAGAAGAAGGACAACTCGAGGAGAAGAGATGACTGAAGAAGGAAGAGTTGATCATCCTTTTGGATTTGATGCAGGCTTTGTGGATGATTTGATGACCTTGCGAGCCATGGTTGAGGAGATGTACCATGAGTTCAAAAAGGAAAAAGAGGAAGATAAACCCAATTATGGGGAAGTCGAGGCATCGTGTTCCGAAAAGCCTAAATATGAAGGACCATCTGATTCAGGTAAAAAGACAGAAACTGATGATGATTAAAAAGATCCTTTCTATTCTCTTTTTGGTGGTCAACCTGAATCATATTCTCCAAAACCTTTTCTTAAATTGGATGTGAAATTCGATTTACCCATGTATAATGGTGAAATCAATGTTGAGAAACTTGATAACTAGATTAGACAGATGGAGGTGTATTGTAGTGTGCAACAAATTTCTAATGATGTGGTCAATATTCGATTACCATTGTTTCATCTGGAAGGCACAACACTCATCTCGTGGTAAAGTAAGTTACAACATGGGACTCGATAGATTGGTAAGATTTTTCCATCATGGAGTGATTTTGTTTCTACACTTAGAAAGAAATTATACATGTTGCGATATAGGGAGAAAGCCTTAATAGAATGGCAAAGACTTAAAGTTAAGAAAGGAAAATCGGTGCAAGAATATATAGATGAATTTCATAGGAAAGCGTTAATGCTTGATATTCCCTTACATACACAAGAAACCTTGATGAAATATATAGGAGGATTACCTTAATATATTCTTTATATTGTATTCATGTTTAGTCCTACTAACTTAGATGAAGTAGTTGTTCAAGCAACTTACATTGAAACAGGAAAAACTAGAGTTGTATCATTGGAATTAGCTACCAGAAAAGAGGGCAAAGGCAAGGGAAAAGCCAAGAGGACGAATTTAATTAAGATGGAAGAAGAGAAGCTCTCTTGCAAGCATTGCAAAAGGAAGGGCATGACTAAGAATATTGCTGGAAACTACACCTCGACAAGAAACCAAAGTGGTTTAAAGGAATAAAAGGTAAGCGAAAAGTTGTAGCAACAACAATGCCAACAAACTTGGGTTCAAAATCACGTGATGAGGCTCAAATTTCAGTAGGTTTGGAAGGTAAATTTGATTATGTGAATGATCATGATAGTTCATGTGATATAGAAAAATTCAAATTTTTTCATATAAGGGTGATTATAAGGCATACTAAGATCGACACTTTGCTAGATAGCGGGTCTCAAGCTAATCTAATTTATGAGAAAGTGGTTAAGCAGTGGGGATTATAAAATAAA
The DNA here is from genome assembly GCA_000404065.3 of Pinus taeda. Classification (NCBI taxonomy): domain Eukaryota; kingdom Viridiplantae; phylum Streptophyta; class Pinopsida; order Pinales; family Pinaceae; genus Pinus; species Pinus taeda. The sequence continues at coordinate 76,642 of APFE031439458.1, forward strand.
AAGCATCGTAGACCTTACACACTAAATGGGATGACCCAAAACCATAAATTTCCAGTAACTAAGTAATGTATCTTACAATTTACAATTACATCTCAATTTATGGATAAGTTCATATGTGATGTAGTGCCACTAGATGCATGTGGAATGATCTTAGGAAGTCCTTATTTATATGATCGAAAGGCAATTTTCTACAGGGAAAAAAATCAATATCATTTATTTAAAAGGGGAATTTAATATATTGTGCATTCTCATCCTATAAAGGCAACAAAATATTTTAAAACAGTGGAACAGTTAAAGAGGGCAACTTATGTAAGTAAAACTATGTTTGTACCATCAACAACACTTAAGCATAAAACATATCAAAAATATGTGCTGAAGGATGTGAAATTGTACAACAAGTACCATTGCACGATAAGTTGAGTTGTGTTCTAGTTATGAAGAGTCAACAAGGTACAATTTCATTTATGTCAGTATGTTTAGTGTTTTTATTCATCTTGCTTATTTTCAACAGTGTGTGGGTTATTACAACATACATGGATGTAGATATGGATGGAAAATGGATCAGTGTGCTTTGCAATTTTTACGTTGTATCAATGGTTGTGTGGATGAGTAACATGTACAAATTGAAAATAGGTTGGCTTAAAGATATTGGGCAGGTGGAGAACATTTTCCTCACCTTCAAATAGTATAGACAACCTTTTTGTGGTCCAAAATGTCTTAGTGGGGAGGAATGATCATGAATGATCAGGAATGATTTGAATGATCTAAAATGATCATGGACTTATCTAGAGGATCCCAAATATGATCAAAGTTCCGGAAAATGCTCAAAAATAAAAGTTGTCATATTATTTAGAAACCATCTCCATTGCATGGATTTAATTTTTCTCAATCCAACGCAACTTGAACAGTTGAAATTGGACTTCGTATGAACAAGTTATTCATGGTCAAAATTTAGGTCCAAGCTAGGAAAAAAGTCAAAGGTCAACTAATCAAAGTCAATGCTCAAGGTTCCATAAGTCAACAGTCAATTCAGGGTTCCACGCCCATGATTATAGCAAACACGTGGCATCTCCAAGTTGCGACAAGTGCTGTAATTAGGTTGTTTTATTTTGAACCAATCTTGAGGTGACACATGGCCCTATTAGAGGGTGAAACGTGGCCTCGTAGGATGGGTCAAAAATTTGTTTAGTTCAACTAATGAACCTGATGGGATTCAATCCTATAATCTGCTCACCAACAATCATGCAACTTTCCATTGGACCATCAATGCTACTTGTAATATATGGTGAAGAAGTTATATTTGAATGGTATGGACGTCATATTTGGGGGGAATGGATATGGCTAGAGCCCGCCATATCTGGAGGCTCCGCCATATCCACTTAAGGTATCTACCAAAAATAACTCTGTTCTGCTATTAAATATTATATTCATATGTGGGTTTGGTGTGGGTTAATACGTATTAAATATTAGATTAATACATGACCAAAACTATTGTAAGACCAATATTTTCCATATATGTAACTTAACCACCCTCATATCGCTCATAAAATCAAGCTCAATAAGGATTGAAGCATAGACCTAAAACTATATAACCAACATGCTCAACCATTTAGCCACAAGTTCATGTGTTGAACATTGTACTGTGCGATTTCCTTTTAACTCGTAGCTGATAGTGTTTTTGGCTTATTTTAGCCATTGAGAGACTATTTTGAGCACAAAAAGAGTCGAAATAGGGGTTTTGAGTCCTTCTGAAAGCATTGGTGTCATTATTTTTATGATATGGAGAGAACATTTTGATGTAAAATAATCTGAGAATTTAAACAAAGAGGTCTCCCCACTTAAGACTGGGCTTGGAGACGTAGGCTTGAAGACGTAGGCTTGAAGATAATTGAACTCTGTTATCAACGTGTTGGTGTTTTTGTCTCTTGTGGTTTGTTTATTTTGCTGCAATTTTCCTTTCAAGTTTCTTATGTCAGTTGATTAAGATATTTTTAATGGTGGTATTTAATTACATGCAAACACTTTTTAAAATTTAATAAACCAGTATCAATTTTGATCGGGATTCAGATCAATTGGTATCAGAGTGAGTTATTGATAGTTTGGTTTAAGTGTGCGTGATCACCAGGAGAAAATCAAGGTGTGGTGAAGGAGAAATTGTTAAGGAGATCTAGAAGTTGGCTTGAGAAGAAGGAAAACTCGAGGAGAAGAGATGGCTGAAGAAGGAAGAGGTCATCATCCTTTGGGATTTTATGCAACCTTTGTGGATGCTTTCATGACCTTGCGAGCCATGATTAAGAAGATGTACCATGACTTCAAAAAGGAAAAATAGGAAGATAAACCCAAATATGGGGAAGTTGAGACATCACATTCTAAAGGGCCTAAAGATGAAGAACCATCTGATTCAGGTAAAAGGATAGAAACTAATGATGATAAAAAAATCCTTTCTCTTCTCTTTTTCGTGGTCAACATGAATCATCTTTTCCAAAACCTTTTCTTAAATTGGATTCGAAATTCAATTTACCCATGTATAATTGTGAAATCAATGTTGAGAAACTTGATAACTGGATTAGACAAATGGAGATGTATTGTAGTGTGCATCAAATTTCTGATGATGTGGTCAAGCTTCGATTAGCTTCACTTTGTCTAGAAGGCACAACACTCATCTGGTGGCAAAGTAAGTTATAACATGTGACTCAAAAGATTGGTAAGATTTTTCCATCAGGGAGTGATTTTGTTTCTACACTTAGAAAGCAATTCTACCCTTTGGGATATAAGGAGAAAGACGTAATATAAAGGGAAAGCCTTAAAGTTAAGAAATGACAATCGGTCCAGGAATATACTGACGAATTTCCAAGAAATCATTAATTCTTGATATTCCCTTACATACACAGGAAACCCTAATGAAATATATAGGAGAATTACCTAAATATATTTGTAATATTGTATTCATGGTTAGTCCTACTAACCTGGATGAAGTAGTTGTTCAAGCAACTTACATTGAAGCAGGAAAAAATAGAGTTGGTGTATTGACCTAGGTGGATGTTGGTGGCCACCCACCTATCCCATTTGGATTCCCACAACTATCTCTTTCAATTTTTTAGTTTCCGTAATTGTAGCATAATTTACTATTTTTAGTAGTTTTTTGGGTCCTGAACTTCCAGATCCGTTTTGAGACCCTAAACAACGTTTTTTGGGAAATCTGGGAGCAAAATGGGTCCATGCACCGATTTTTATCTTCCCAAAGTTATAGTTCTTGGATAGATATTTCTAATGAGCTATTGTACACATCAAACGGAGGTCAGGTGCCAAAGTTACGACCTCGGGAAATTGATGTACCAATTTACCAAAATGGGGCCCACAATTTGGTGTTTCATCTTCAAGGGTTAGGTTTTGAGATGTTAAGGGTTTTCCATTGTTTCTCAACAATAAATAGGCCTTCGAGCCTCATTGTAACATAGTTCAGAGGCATGTAGCCACCACATCTCTTCTCAGAAATAAGCTACCATCACCCTAGCTAGTTTATTTCCATTTCTGACTATAAGCATATTTTAGTATTTTACATTAATGAAATGAAGTATTATTTCTATTGCATCTTTGTGTTTATAGTTATCTCTATATTTTTTTGTGTTCCTGTTTAAATCTGGATCAATGGTATCAGAGCGGTCTACTTTTTATTTGCTTTTCTTTGCATGTCCCTAACGAGGTCGGGATATAAGGAGTTAGGGCTTGAACTGGTCGAACCTTTAAAAGACCAACCTTGAAAATCCCGACAACCTCCCATGGTGGATGAGAATAAAGACGAGGGGGTAGTAGATCCTATCAAAATCTTGCTCGAAGAAGCCCTCGAGCGACAAAGGAACGCGATGATAGACAACTTTGCGCAAATCCTTCAGCGACTACCCAGAGGCGACGCATTGACTTCCAACAACTATACTGGAAATGCCACGCCCTATAAGGTACAAGTTCATTTTGAAATCCCCATCTTTGAGGGTAAAATAGACGCAGATGCCATAGATAAATGGTTAAATCTGCTAGATGGGTATTTTTCTGTTCATGATTTTTCTAGTGAGGAAAAGATTGTTTTTGCTCTTCTCAAAGCAGCCACCCATGTCAAGGATTGGTGGGAAACCTATTGCGACCAGAAGGATGAAATTAAGGGCTCACTATTTTCAACCTCACTCACTTGGGATTCATTCTGAGATGCCATCAAGGAGCAGTACTACCCTGTCAAAAGCTATGAGGACAAATACATAAACTAGACCACGTTACGACAGGGACGGGACCAAGATGTGCCAAAATTCACAAAAAAATTTCATACCCTTCACACATAGTTGGGTATCAAGGATTCTGAGCTGCATATGGAACTCAAATACCGTGGCTGCCTACATAGATACATCCAAGAAGAGATGGAGTTCCTGAACATCTCCTCGCTCGGCATGGCGTACCGATACGCTGTCAAAATTGAGAAAATTTTCAAATAGAAGAAGCGAGACTTTGGATCTATGAATTCGACGACCAAAGGAAAAAGCCAAGGTGGGGTGACCCAAGACAACCCGTCAAAGCCGCAAGAAAATAACAACACCACGAAGTCAAAGAAGGACATAGGAAAGTGGTGTGAGTTCCATAAGAGCCCCACTCACAACACAAGTGAGTGTCGGACCAAGCAATCGTTGGTGGCCGAGTTGAAGGCTTCAGAATCAGATGCATGTTCCGACCCTGAGTCAGAACCCGACAAGGGGAATGGCAAAGGTAAGCAGATCATTGATGCAGAGCCTAGCGCCACTGTTACCACTGCCAAGATCCAGAAGAATGAGCTCGAAGATCCAAAGGAGGGGAACCGTCTTTTCCACTCACAGATGTGGGTGAAGGGTTCACCGCTGCAATTCATTGTTGACAGTTGGAGCCAAAAGAATCTCATTTCAACAGAGGTCATGAAGCAATTGGGCATACCGACTACACCACACCTGCAGTCGTACAGTATTGGGTGGTTTCACCAAGGATGAGATCTCCGAGTTTTCCAGCAGTGCCGCCTTCCTTACAGCATCAAACCCTTCATAGATGAGGTATTGTGTGATGTTACACCTTTGGATGTTTGTGATGTACTATTAGGCCAGCCATACTTATGGAGGCGACATGTTTTGTATGAGTCAAGGCCTCGTGCTATCATTATTTATTTTTTTAATTCATTATACAAGATACTAGAGGTAGCCCCACCTACTGACACCTCTTTGATCACTGCCAAGAAAGGTAGCAAGCTCATCCCTCAGACTAGGAAATTCATTTTCTGTCTGGTTCGCTCCCAAAGTAAGGGGAAGATTGTGACCACATCCATGACCCCTACGAAGGGTTCCTTCACACAACAGCAACATCAAAGGGATACGGTCATGACAAAACATAGGATCAACTTCTCCTCACCCACAGGGGTACCACACAAGCTTCAAGTCGGCAACAAAGTTTGGTTGCATCTACAGAAAGAACACCTCACAAGAGCCCATCAGAAGCTCTAACCATGTCGACATGATCCTTACACCATTTCCAAGGTTGCGAGAAATAATGCTTTGGGGCACAAAATTCCCCCATTCCTTCACTTGCACCGAGTTTTCAATATGGAATGCCCTCAAACATGCTTCCCACCATTACTGGACACATCAGAGATTGCAAAACAGCTCACCAGGGACTAAGTTCAACAAATGGAGAAACTTAATGCAATGGGGACCATTGCTTCCTAAGGGGGCAGGAATGATCCAGTTGGATGTTGGTGGCCACCCGCCTATCCCAGTTCGACCCCCACAACTGTCTCATTCAGTTTTTCAGTTTTCGTAATTGTAGCACAATTTACTATTTTTAGTAGTTTTTCGGGTCGTGAACTTTTGGAGCCGTTTTGAGGCCCTAAATGACATTTTTTTGGGAAATATGGGAGCGACATGGGTACATGGATTGTGTTTGCTCTTCCCAAAGTTATAGTTCTCAGATAGATCTTTCTAATGAGCTATTGTACACATCAAATGGAGATTGGGTGCCAAAGTTATGACCTCGGGAAATTGATGTACCAATTTACCCAAACGGGGCTCACAATTTGGTGTTTCATCTTCTAGGGTTAGGTTTTGGGATGTTAAGGGTTTTCCATTGTTTCTCAACAATAGATAGGCCTTCGAGCCTCATTGTAACACAATTTAGAGGCATGTAGCCGCCACATCTCTTCTCAGATATAAGCTACCATCGCCCTAGCTAGTTTATTTCCATTTCTGTCTGTAAGCATATTTCATCATTTTACATTAATGAAATGAAGTATTATTTTCCCTGCATCTCTGTGTTTATGGTTATCTTTGTAATTTGTTGCGTTCCTGTTTAAATCCGGTTCATGTATCATCAGAATCAATGTCTAGAAAAGAGGGAAAAGCCAAGGGAAAAGCCAAGAGGATGAATTTCATTAAGATGTAAGAAGAGAAGCTCTCTTACAAGAATTGCAAGAAGGAAGGGCATGACAAAGAATATTGCTCGAAACTACACCTTGACAAGCAACCAAAGTGGTTTAAAGGAATAAAAGGTAAACAAAAAGTTGCAGCAACAGTAACGCCAACAAATTTGGCTTCAGAATCAGGTGATGAGGCTCAAAATGCAGTAGGTTTGGAAGGTAAATTTGATTATGGTAATGATCCTAATAGTTCATGTGATATAGAAAAATTCAAATTATTTCATATAAGGGTCATTATAAAGCATACTAAGATCGACACTTTGTTAGATAGAGGGTCTCAAGCTAATCTAATTTATGAGAAAGTGGTTAAGTAGTTGGGATTATAAAATAAAAAGCATCGTAGACCTTACACACTAAACGGGATGATAAAAAACCATGAATTTCTAGTAACTAAGTAATGTATCTTACAATTTGCAATTACATATCAATTTATGGATAAGTTCTTCTGTGATGTAGTGTCGCTAGATGCATGTGGAATGGTCTTAGGAAGTCCTTATTTATATGATCGAAAGGCAATTTTCTACAGGGAACAAAATCAATATCATTTATTTAATAGGGGAATTTAGTATATTGTGCATTCTCATCCTATAAAGGCAACTAAATCTTTTAAAACGATGGAACAGTTAAAGTGGGAAACTTATGCAAGTAAAACTATGTTTGTACCATCAATGACACTTAAGCATAAAACAAATCAGAAAAATGTGCTTAAGGAATCTAAAATTGTATAAGAAGTATCATTGCATGATAAGTTGAGTTGTTTTCCAGTTATGAAGAGTCAGTAGGGTACAATTTCATTTATGTTACTATGTTCAGTGTTGTTATTCAGTGTGTTTCTTTTCAATAGTGTGTGGGTTATAACAATAAACATGGATGTAGATATGGATGGAAAATGGATCAGTGTGCTTTGAAATTTTTATGGTGCACTAATGGTTGTGTGGATCAATAATATGTATAAATTCAAAATAGGTTGGCCCAAAGATATTAGGCAGGTGGAGAGACATTTTCCTTACCTTCAAACAATATAGACAACCTTTTGGTGGTCCAAAAGGTCTTAGTGGGGAGGAATGATATGAATGATCCAAAATGATCATGGAGTGACCCGAAGGATCTAAAATATGCTCAAAGTTCCTCAAAATGCTCAAAACTCAAAGTTTTCAAATGCTTTTGAAACCAGCTCCATTGCATAGATTTCATTTTTTTGAATCCAACACAACTTGAATGACTAAAATATGACTTCACTTCATATGAAGAAGTTATTCAAGGTCAAAGGAAAAAAGTCAAAGTCAACGCTCAGGGTTCCAACAGTCAACGGTTAACTTAGGGTTCCAAGTGTTACACAAAAATATTGTCACCCTGATTATTTGCAGTCGGTGTAGGCCTATCATCACCTATACCAGCTTCCTAAGCAAGTCTTAAACCTCAGCTCTTCAAAACAAGCTTGAGAAAAGAGATAAAGACATCAAAAAAGCAATGTAACTCTGGTTCCGCACTTTCTCTTACTTTTGCCTGCGGGCCCACACCTTTTTTTCAAGGTATCTGTGTACTTATACGCTATGTATGTAAAGGGGAAGGTGCGTACCCCTGTAAAAGTCAAAAGGCGCAATCTTTATCTTAAAAAACTCATCTTGGGTTAATTATAGAGTTTTCTAGGAGCATTTGTTACGTCGATTGTTCGCTCCAAGTGGTTCATGCATCCCATCTTAGGAGGAACTAATCCCTTGTTGAGAGGAGCTATCCCTTTGAAGGAGGACTCTATCCCTTTGAAGGAGGAGCTGGTAACTGATCTCCATTGCACTATAAATTGAGGCATTGGATCAGTGGCCAGAGAGGTTAGAAGCTGAACTTTTGAGGTTAAATGCTAGTGAAATCAAGACTTCCTATTTGAGCTTAAGAGGAGAGATCACATACCTTTTTGGCTTCATTGGGGAGTGAGTGAAGCTTGTCAAAGTAGAGGAGACTTCTTGTTGGACCCTGGGAGGAGCTTGTACAGCGTCAAGGCAAAGGTTGTAAGGTTCTTCTCCTTTTGAATTAATACAATCAAGCTCATTTTTCTCAACAAGTATCTCATGTTATTTGTTTCATGGACTCCTTGACTTTCATGTTAAATATGTTTTATAATATTGGTTATTCAGGTGATATTTAATCGTTTTCCTTGTTTGTGTTTGCAGGTTCGTGACAAAGGAACTTACTTGGATCAAAAGAGCAAAGGCATCTCCAAACTTGCGTTGGACATGAGGTAGGCCTTAAACACATTTGTTTGCCATTATTTGTAAAGCGCATTTAGAGAAAGATAGTGTCTGGTTGGTGTGTTTGTCATTAGGTCTTCATTAGATTCTAGGAAGGTCTATCTTGTCCGCAAGATCGACTCATTCCGCGTGACAAAATGGCGACTCCGCTGGGGACCATATTGATTGTTTTCCTCGTTTTTCTTTGACTTGAGAAACTTGCCTTTTTGTTTTTTTTTTTGGCTTGTTGTGTGTGGATTTGGGTAGACTTAGTGGATTTAGCTTTGTTTTTTATTTTTCATTACTTTGGTCGAAGTCCGCAATTTGCACGTGTATCACAGTGCGTACCTCTACGCACTTTTACTTTGTGCACAGAGCGTACCCGCACCTGGGTAAACTCTGAACCTGCATACCTTGCTAAATTTTTGAAAATTTTGACTTTTGCTCTTTAAATTAGTTTTACTTTGTTTTTCTAGTGGTTATCCTCTGCCCATACCTGCATGTGACTGGTTGAAATCTTTCCTTAGTTTAATTTCATTAACATTAGGGTTTTAGGTGAAATTCCTAGGAGTTTTGCTTGTTGGGTTTATTTTTCGATTTGGTTGTGTAGTGGCTCTGAGCTTAGAGGTTGTAGGGACTTCAGATCACCTTAGTGTCTACCAGTCTTCTTATGAGTCTGACCATTTATGAAATCTCCCTTGTTGAGAAATCCGCTTTGAGTTTTCTCTTTACAAAACTTCGAAAAGCTTGTGATTGAAAGTTTGGATTTTCATTTTCAAAAGGAAAACAAAATTGGTTGTTCTTGACTTATTTGTGATTCTGAACAAATTGGTCCTTAGTTTGCTTGTAACCAAGTAAAACATCCTCAAAAAGACTTTTTGTGAGCTTTTACTTCAAATAGGTTTTCTTAGTTTGTAGATCTTAAGCTTGCTTTATTTCATAGATTTATCAAAGATTTGCTTTAGTTATAGTTTTTAATGTTTAAAAAAAAAAAATATGAAAGGTCTCTTTTGAAAAGTTTGTTTTTAGTAGCATTTGAGTTTTCGAATGAAAAGAGAAATTCTTGTGGAAATAATTAGTTGTCTCGTTTTTGAGTGCATTGAAACGAATACTCTTCTTTTGATTTGATCGTTAAAGAAAGATTTGTGTTTTTAAAGTATTTGCATCTTCCAACTCTTTCTTAACTAGAACTTCATTGAAGAGAAAAGATTAGTTAATCATCTTAAGTGCATCTTTATAGTGATTTTGTGTCGAGTCTTTACACCATAAGTTTCATCTCCATCACCTTTTGACTTAATCAAAAACCACTAAAAATCACACTTAATATAAAATCAATCTAGAAATTTTTTGTTTCTAGGGCTCTGATACACCAATATAGCTTAGGCTAGTATCTTGGAGTAGGGAGTAATTAACTCTCCAAGATAAGTAAAACAAACAAGTAGTTTTATCTTGCAGTAGGAGAAATCCAATTGTTTCATTTATACTCTGGGAAAGCTCCTCTTAAAGGAGAAGCATGAGATCGTGTCCGAACCAGTGTGGGAATCAATCCTTCCTCATTGGGAATGACGCCAGATATTCACGTATT
>APFE031439465.1:0-45725 GCA_000404065.3 Pinus taeda
TGGAACAGGCATCCCCACTCCATCACCTTCGACTCCCTTGAACATCACAGCATGTGTCTCCATATCTGACTCCTTCACAGCCTTCTCCAAACTTAGTGCAGAAACATGCTGCACCTTGACTTCCCTCCTTTGCCTATGAGTGGGCAAAATCCAAGTTTGTGTCTGTCCAACCAGCACCACCTCATCATAGAAGGGGACAACAATAGCCCTGTTTCCCTTCAAGAAATCTTGTCCAAATATCACATCAAAGTCGTTCATCTCCATCACCGTGAAGTCCAACTAACCCGTCCAGTCTTTTATTTGCATCGGCACTTCATGTGCCAAACCCGTCACCTTAGCCTTAGAGTTCACTGCCTTGACCTCCATGTTCGATGGGAGAATCGTCAGTCTGACCTCTCTAGCCAACCGTGTCGTCATAAAGTTATGAGTGGCCCCTGTGTCCACAAGAGCTTGAGTGGTCTTCCCACGGACCATCAAGTCCACGAAACCCAGACTATTCATCCATGATTTCTCCATAACTTGTCCTTGCATACATATTCGTTCTCTTCGCTTATCATCAAGCTTCTTCAACCCTGAATCAGCTCTGATACCACCTGTCATGCCCCCAACTCTTGTTTTCTTAAGTTGAGCGGGTGCGGCACCGCCTAAGCAACCAACCGTTTCCATAGTTATGCTACTTTACGAACTACGCCTTCATTCATGCATAAAAACTTCAATTATAATTATAATGTGCGGAATCCATTATAATAACATGATAAACGATAACCAAGAACCACAAGAATATGCAAGAGAAACTTTCTTTTATTATATAAGAAGAATTTTTACATTCGCCGGGAGCGTCGCTCCACCGGCGTTACAACCTAAGGCGGGCGCCCGCCCGTGCAAGAGCGCACGGCGGTCGTGCAATGCCTTTCACCAAATATTACAACAATACAATGCGCAAGTCTTATGTCGAACGGGCGGGTGCGCCCACGCACTACCCGCGTCCGTGCACAACCGAGACTTGCCCAACCAACTCAGTGGGCGGGCACCCGAGCGCGCCCTCCACCACGCCTTCACCTAATTATTAACAAGTGCCAAAACCCGTGTAGAGTCGCCCGGCGGGCGGGCGCATGTGCGCTGTCCTTTGTTGTGGCCTCGCTCTTCCCTTTTGGCACTTCGTATTAACTTTGATGAGCCAAGGTTGATGCTCCAAATGAGCGCTCAACGCATGCGTTTATACCATCGTTCAGAGGTTTGGCTATCGTTCGGCCGACCTCCAAAATACTCCAACCTTGTGCCCCTTCTGAATGTAATGCGATGCTTCCACATGGTCGGCCCGCCCATGGTGCGGGACCGCCCCACCAGCTCGCCCTCCATCCATCGTTGCACATCAGTCGGCTGCCCAAACGAGTTTTCCACAACTCGCCATATATGTGTGTGAATGCTCTCCTCATAACCGCGCGCAAGTTATACCACCGCCCTTCGCACGACGGAACGCTCGCACTTTCCATGACTCGGTCACCTCTGCGTTGGTGAGTGTACCGCCCTAGGGAAGTCATCGCAAACGCGACGGGCGCACGATGGGTTGTGTCACCCCGGGCGGGCATTGGGCGACCCGGGTGGGTGCACACGGTGAGTCGGCAACCGGGCGGGCGCACGTAGGCGGGCGTGCACGGTGGGTCGGGCAACCGGGCGATGGTAAAACTTAACCATGCATGACGAGCTGGAGACGGGCGGGCGCACATGAGGTGAACGCGCATGACGAGTTGGGCGGTCTGGTGGAGGTGAACAACGCACAGGCGGACGGGCGCACATGGTGAACGGGCAAGTCATGATAGCGCACAACCAACCGGGCGGGCCAGGCGAAACGAAACGCGATAGGCGGGCGTGCACGGGCAGTGTGCACGCCGAACGACGAACGACCATGGACGTACAGGCAAACACGATGGGAGGCAGGCATGCACACGCCGAGCAGCAGCACCGCGGGTGGACTGCGCACGATGGGTCGTGCGGAACACCGAACATCAAACACACATACCACGCGGAAGTATAACAGGCCGAGCGAAATATAACAGGCCGAGCGGAATATAACAGGCCGAGCGGAATATAACAGGCCGAGCGGAAGTATAATAGCGAGGAGCTGAGAGGGGAGTTATACGATGGTATGGTGGAGTGTATGGTGGCATAAGCCGACCGTTATCAAAAGGAAATACGGGGTTTCTTGTATGGCGGTTGGGGCGTCGGCCATGGGGCTGCGCCCAACCCAACCATACGCTATACCTCATATAAACATGCGGTGGAAACATAACATTTGATCATCGAACATTCGGTGGAGACACACAAGCGAAGTGCGCATTTTCCTATCTACGCTCAAGGGGGAAACACGCAGCATGAGTGCATAGCTCATGCGCTGTTTTGAGAAGTGTTTACTCGGTCGATGGTAGATTGGATGAGGTGCAAAGTTCGGTCGAATTTTGCAGGTTCTTCTGAGCATCTTGGTGGCCGGTTGGTGGCACCCGCTCGTTGTAATTGTTGCAGATTCTCATGTACGTAAAAAGAGACTAAGTGTGGCTTGATTCTGCAAGCACACGGGTCGAATGTAATATTGTAAAATTCTGATATTTTATATATATTCGGGCAGAATTTCTGGGAGTTGCCCCTCCCTTTATATGATTGCAATTCTTGTTTATATTGCTGTTGATAATGATTAAGTATGGGCCATCATTGATATAAAGGATTAAAGCATTTTAACTTAGTTGAGAAACACAAGCTAAGTTCCGGTTGTGAATTAGGCGTAGTCCTCACACTTGAGTATTGTTAAAAAGAAAAAGTGGGGTGGTACCGCACCCCGCCGGCTCGGTTGGAAGACTACCAAGGGTTGGGGGCGTGACAGGTGGTATCAGAGCGTACACCTTCACCGAAGTGAAGGTGGTATCAGATAATACACACCGATTACAGGTGGAATCAAGCAGATATCCGGGTTAACAGAGGAGTGGCCGTGGAGACAGGTTCTTGCAGGGAAAGAGGTTGATGAAACACTCTAAGTGTGACATCAAGGACTTGGGTTGCAGGTGAAACTAGTGCATGGTCGAAACTCGGTTACAAAGGCAAAGGAGATTAGCGATGGCTGAATCACATGCCGGGTCTACTCGTAGTCCTGTGGATACTTTTGACTTGATGTAGAGGATTATAAAAAGAGTGGATTTCTTGGAAGCTCACTTTGGGGATAAGTTTGATCTTATTGTGGAGGAGCAAAAGACATTCTTAAAGACAAAGGAGGAGCTTGATGAACTCCGAAATCAACAAGAGTACACCGACTTGATGTGTACACAGCTTGAACATAAGGTCAAGGACGTGGAAGCTTCAAGGGACCAGGGTCTAGCAGAGATCACGAACTTGAAGAGAGCTCTTAACGATGCCAAGGACGAGATAGAGGTATTGAAGAAGGTAGTGAGGCATGGCTCAGGTGGAGGAATGTCTCATGTCAAGGTCAAAGAACCAGAGTCGTTCGATGGTACAAGAAGTGCAAAAACACTTGGTAACTTCTTGTGGGACATGGAGCAATACTTGGAGAGATTGGGTCTGTCCGATGATGAGACCAAAGTCAAAGTTGCAGCTCAATTCCTGACAAAAGATGCCAAGATGTGGTGGAGAAGAAGAATGGACCACGTTGCAAACGGGAGTGCTGCCGACATTACTTCTTGGGATGACATGAAAGGAGCCTTGCAGGCCCATTTTAGTCCTCAGGACGAAACTTGGGAAGCTAGGACAAAGATAAAATTCATAAAGCAAACCGGGAACCTTCAGACGTATCAAAGGGAAATTGCAAGTGTTGTCCTTGAGTTACCTGACATGGCAGAGAAAGATAAGGTATTCAACTTCATTATTGGATTGAAACCTTGGGCTCGCAATGAGGTGAAGAGACAAAGGATCAGGACACTTGAAGAAGCCTTTGCTGCAGTCGATAGGCTGGTTGAACATTATGATGAGACTTCTGATGACAAGAAGAAGAAGTCCGATAAGCAGAAAGAAAAGAAGAAGGAGGAGACTTCAAAGTCTGATGATTCGAAGGGAAAGAAACCTTTGAAATGTTGGATTTGTGCAGGGCCACATACGGTGAAGAACTTTCCCTCTAAACCGAAGCTGGCTGCCATAGCGCAATCTAATGCAAAGGATGAAGGTGCTTCTGTTGGGATGATGTAGGTACTTAGTACAGCTGCTGCTACAGAGGTACTCTCTCGGAAGGATCCCGAGAGGAATCAGTTGGAATATGTCCGGATGAAAGTGGGAGATGCTGACACACTCACTATGGTAGATAGTGGGGCTTCTCACAATTTCATGGGAGAAGATACTGTAAGGAAAGTTGGGCTGAAGTATGTACCTATCAAGACACATATGAAGACAGTGAACTCACCACCGAATGAAGTCTTAGGTGTGGCTAAAAAAGTGGACACTACACTTGGTGATTGGATCGGGAAGGTGGACTTCACCATTGTGAGAATTGATGACTATGAGGCCGTGCTTGGGATGGAATTTATGAAGCAATACGATGCGATGATCGTTCCACACTTGAAAAAGTTGTACATCTATGATGGAAGGGAAGATGTACCCATAGGTGTGCCTACCTTTGGGGTCACTAGGCCGAATCATGAAGTGGCAACTATGCAGGTGAGGAGTGATGAAGATATGGAGGATGTGTGTAAGCGTTTGTCCAAGGTAGAGACAAAACTTACTGAGCAGTCCTTAGCCATCAAATCACTCTGAGATAGCATCTTGGATTTGACAAGAAGGCTAGAAGTGATTGAAGATGAAGAGGACGAACCATACATGAGACCAGGTGAAGACTGGGTGACCTACATGCAGAGATTGGAGGTCGAAGATCCTGATAGGTGGATCGAGATGATTAGTGAGGGAGAGCCTACAAGCTCTCATCCCTCTACATCTTCTTAGTTTGACAAGAAGATGGGGCTCATTGTTAGCTGCTCATGACAATGAGTTCCCCTAAGCTTTGGAGCAGGTTATGATGTTGCAGGGATGGCTTGGCATCTAGCATCATGACATGTTGCAGATGGATGGAGATTACTTCACAGACCTGAGCATGGACGATTTTGATGGAGTTCAGGATGTGGCAGATGTTTTGGGAAATGACCGATGATGACATGGGGATGTTCACTCTCATTGTTTGGGCGTGATGGTTGGACTGATCACCCGACTAGTTCAGACATGGGATCGCGAAGTGTACAGAGATGTGTTGACATTAGGAAGAGTATCATGGCAGCTGAGCACTTGGAACGACATGGAGATGTGTGTTGATGAGGTCTCATAGCAGATGAGCACCCTGGACACGTGATGGAGGAAGGTGTTTCTTGAAACACTTGACTTGACACTTGATAAGTGTTCTCTTGGAACACTTGATGATTGATGACATGGTGGAGGACATTGTTGCAATGGGGATGCAGCTTGGTGACTGAAAGGATCAACCTTTCATGATGGATGGCAGCATGGAGACATTGTAGCAGTTGGCCGAGGATCATGGACATTGGTGACTTAGTCACTTGATGGAGGTACGATGGATGCTTGGAGTCGGGATGTTGTCGAGGACGACAACGACTTCAGGTGGAGGAGGATGTACCGCCCTAGGGAAGTCATCGCAAACGCGACGGGCGCACGATGGGTTGTGTCGCCCCGGGCGGGTGTTGGGCGACCCGGGCGGGCATTGGGCGACCCGGCGGGCGCGCCGGTGGAGTCGGCAACCGGGCGGTGCGGCGCGTAGGCGGGCGTGCACGGTGGGTCGGGCAACCTGGCGGTGGTAAAACTTAACCACGCACGATGAGCTGGAGACGGGCGGGCGCACATGAGGTGAACACGCACAATGAGTTGGGCAGTCGGGCGGAGGTGAACGACACACGGGCGGACGGGCGCACATGGTGAACGGGCAAGTCATGACAGCGCACAACCGACCGGGTGGGCCAAGCGAAACGAAACGCGATAGGCGGGCATGCACGGGCAGCGTGCACGCCGAACAATGAACGACCATGGACGTGCGGGCAAACGTGATGGGAGGCAGGCGTGCACACGCCGAGCAGCAGCACCGCGGGTGGACTGCACACGATGGGTCGTGCGGAACGCCGAACAGCAAACACACATACCACGCGGAAGTATAACAGGCCGAGCGAAATATAACAGGTCGAGCGGAATATAACAGGCCGAGCGGAAGTATAATAGCGAGGAGCCGAGAGGGGAGTTATACGATGGTATGGTGGAGTGTATGGTGGCATAAGCCGACCGTTATCAAAAGGAAATACGGGGTTTCTTGTATGGCGGTTGGGGCGTCGACCATGGGGCTGCGCCCAACCCAACCATATGCTATACCTCATATAAACATGTGGTGGAAACATGGCATTTGATCATCGAACATTCGGTGGAGACACACAAGCGAAGTGCGCATTTTCCTATCTACGCTCAAGGGGGAAACACGTAGCATGAGCGCATAGCTCATGCGCTGTTTTGAGAAGTGTTTACTCGGTCGATGGTAGATTGGATGAGGTGCGAAGTTCGGTCGAATTGTGCATAATTGTGTAGGTTCTTCTAAGCGTATTGGTGGCCGGTTGGTGGCACCCGCTCATTGTAATTGTTGCAGATTCTCATGTACGTAAAAAGAGACTAACTGTGGCTTGATTCTGCAAGCACACGGGTCGAATGTAATATTGTAAAATTCTGATATTTTATATATATTGGGGCAGACTTTCCGGGAGTTGCCCTTCCCTTTATATCGTTGCAATTCTTGTTTATATTGCTGTTGATAATGATGAAGTATGGGCCATCATTGATATAAAGGATTAAATCATTTTAACTTAGTTGAGAAACACAAGCTAAGTTCTGGTTGTGAATTAGGCGTAGTCCTCACACTTGAGTATTGTTAAAAAGAAAAAGTGGGGTGGTGCCGCACCCCGCCGGTTCGGTTGAAAGACTACCAAGGGTTGGGGGTGTGACATTGAGGAACGCGCGCGCTCGCTGCCGGAGCTGCAGGCGTTACACCTTCCATCCTTAGAACAGTTGTCACTGTCCATTAACAGACTGATATGACAGATTCCAGCTAGTCTATTAACAGAATGATATGAGAGATTCCAGCAAGTCTGGGTAATTGCTCCAATCTTACGCTTCTCACACTCTACAGTAATCATCTCTCACAACCCATTCTTGAAAGCCTCGGGTTTCTATCTAGATTACAAATGCTTACCGTTCATGCCAATAAACTTTCGGGTTATATTCCTCCCAACATTTTCTCTTCTTATTACGATATCATCACATTTAATTAGTTGTTAACAATGTGTTGTGCAGTTATTTACAGAGTTTGCATATATGGCGAAGGCGACTCCCGTAGAAGATGTCTTCAACTTCAGCATAATCCTCTTGGAGTTGTTGACAAGGAGAAGACGCACAAGTATCATTAACTCCTCCAGATCTGGTTCAACGAAATGAGAGAAACTAGTTTGCAAGAATGGATAGAAAATAGTTGCAATGATGGGAGCTTAGTTACCCTAGTTGATCCTGCTCTATTGTAGACAAAAGAAGAGGAGAAGATGGCAGTGAGCTTATTGAAGATGGTGTTTCTGTGTACAAAACCAAATCCATGGCATCATCCAAGGATGAGACAAGTGTTGCTGTGGCTCTCGGTTATAAAAGAAAACTGCCTGCATGATAGATGAAGTAATCGCGGCAAGACATAAAATTTGGTTGTAATAGTCGTATTGTTCGCTTAACTTTTGAACTTAACTCATTGTGGATTCCGGGAAGAATGTCAGCTTAACCTTAATTTAATTGTAAGCATTCCATTACTCGATGTGAGGAGTAACAATTAATCAACATCCAAGACTCGTTCTTTGTAAGATGTAATTGATTTTAACAGGGATTAAAAAGAATAAAAGAAGAGTTAAAAAACATACCTTTGCTTATAAGGAATTATTGTTTATATTTATATTGAAAAAACATCGACTTCATATAAATATTATTCTTCAAAACATACTTGGCTATTGGTTAAAAAAAACTAACATGGTTGGATTTATTGGAAGGCGTGGATATATTGGCGTGTTTCCATTTTACCCTCGACGAACCTTTCTACATTTGGGAGCTGTTAAGCATATTCCCACATTATCCAGATTTATATAAGTTTATTAAATGTAAATCGACGAACCTTTCTACCTTTGGGATTAGGAGGTGTTATGTATATTCTCACATTATCTAGATTTGTGTAAGTTTATTAAAAGTAAATCAAGGTGTTATGTATATTCCCACATTATCCAGATTTGTATAAGTAAATCAAGTGAGAAGAAGATGGCCGATAACTTTATTAAATGTAAATCAAAGTTTATTAAAAGTAAATCAAGTGAGAAGAAGATGACCGATAACTTTATTAAATGTAAATCAATGACTTCATGCTCACATGAAAGTATTATGCTTCATAACATGCTTGGATATTCGTTAAAAAAAAAAAAAAAATCTTCGATATATTGGAAGGTGTCTCCATCTTACCATCGATGAACCTTTCTACATTTGGGAGGTGTTAAGCATATTCCCACATCTTCAGATTTCTAGAAATTTATTAAATGTAGATTGAGTGATAAAGAGAAGAAAGATAAGTTTATTAAATGTAAATTGAGTGATAGCGAGATAAGTGTGGTTTTTAGGGGGATATTTGACATTGTTCACATATTAATCTTCCTTAGTTAGAACTTTTAGAATATTAGTAATCGTTGAAGAGCCTCATTCACTAACATTAGCTTTGATTGGTGAATCCATTCTTTGTGTTCGAGGCCGTGAAAGGTCTATCATAGTTAAATATACTCTATAACTTTTGTCACATATTTGATGAACCTGAATTGTGGCATTCCACTATGTGAAAGGACCATCTTAATTTAATATACGCTCAAATTTTAATCATATATTTAATTAGAAATTGTACCAGATGTTGTAAAGAAAATGCAAGGTGATATCATATAGCACTAATTAATGCTTATTTGACAAGGAAAGATGAAAAAATATCAACAAAAGGCAAGGACCATTCTACAATGAGATCTTACTTGCATTTTTCAAAGATAAAATCCCTTTTTAATCATATATTTAACTAGCGATTGCATTAGATATTGCACTAGATGTTGCAAAGGAAATGCTGTAAGGTGATAGCATATAACACTAATTAATGCTTCTTTGACAAGGAAAGACAAAAAAATATCAAAAAAGGCGATAGCATATAACACTAGTTAATGCTTCTTTGACAAGGAAAGACAAAAAAATATCAACAAAAGATTGCTTCTTTGACAAGGAAAGATGAAAACATATCAACATAAGGCATGGACCATGCTACAATAAACTCCTACATTTTTCAAAGGTAAAATCCCTATAAATTCATTTACTGAGGAAACATGTGATATGACATGTAGGTATGGAGATGTGTGATATCTGGTACAAATTTTCGGAACGTCATTTATGAATTTCTTGTCACTATACTTATAACTCTCTAGACTATACACATTAAAAAATATCTTCATTTTACCTTGACAATAACACACATGCACGCATACACACACATATAATTTTCAAAATAAATTTGTGAAAAGTATTCATACTAGACTTGCAATTAACAATGAGATATACATATTATATATAATCTTTTAAAAGATATTTAATTAACAAATAGAAACATTCATCATACGAGTAAATCCATATCATTCTAGCTTTTTTTGGTGTTTAAGAGATTCAACATAACATAAATATCCGTCAAATTAATTTATTTAAGTCAATTAAAAATACCAAGTCATCTCTCACACTTATGCTAGTTAATACTTGCAACATAATTTTTTGGATGTAATAATAATTTAGAAGATAGTTGTATTTTTTAACATAGTAAATTATAGGTTGATTATAGTTTGTGTAAGAATTTAAGCATATGTTTTTTTGTGGGTTTATATAATAAATATTTATTAAGAAAAATTTTTATTATAAATTATTGTTTATGGTTTTGTTATGTGAGGATTTAAGAAAGATAATTTTGAAGGAGAACAAGTTTTGTCGTAACACTTTTGAATTATAATATGGAGTTATTGAAATGTACTAGATGGCTTTCAAGAGCATATTTCTCAATAGCTTCTAAAAGTTGTCCAACTCTATCACTTGAGAGGGAAAAAATGAGCGCAGACTATCTTGTAGAGTGCTTCAAATCAAGCTGCAAAATCACAGACTCACAAGTGAGAGTGTTTCAATCTGGTAAAGGATTATTTTCTACTTACTCTGGGATGCTTACAATTGAAAACTTGATATGTGGAGGTATATAACCTCTCCATGAGGGGCATATCTCACTTGGAGAATACGATGAGAGATGGTCTTTTATGTTTCCCACACAAGTTGAACATAAGCAGGTTACTTCATAACCAAAATTCAAGGAATAATGTTACTTTCAAATTTCAATGCTGAGACAAAACCATAATACATATTATTATGATTTTTGAATGTCTTGGACGACTTAATTGAATGAATTCCTATGGGGTGGGAAATTTTCTTCTTCATGGACTCATACAAGTCAACACCTTCCATGAAAAAATGGCACTTGGATTTTATTGAATATTTAGTATAGATCTTGTGCTCTTACCCCAATTAAACTTTAAATTGAATCTTATCTAATTAACTTATTTGATCCTTGCAAAAGGATAGGAAGGATTACTCCATAACTCACACATTTTACTCATGATTGACATTTTACTCCAACATCTTGGTTATTTGAATTGGTACATTTGTATGAAAATTTAGTTAAGAGAAAGTAATCATTTTTAGTTAAGAGAAAGTAATCATAGGAAATCAGTAGGAGTATTCATGGGAGTTAATATGGAAGACTTGGGAAATTTACCTGATTTTTGGGGTGAATTACAAACACCAATGACTGAACCAACGAGGAAGTCTCCAGTAAACTAGTAAGTTCAATTATCGGTACATAATAGCAAACATATAATTCATTTTTTAGTTAGAGTTTATAGTTTGATTCTCTGGTTTGTGAATATGTTTTAATGTTTGCATTGTGATCTGGGGTTTGTTTTGTTGGATATTTATATGTATAAATAACAAGATTTAAAATGATGAAATCACCTAATCATGTGTGAAAAACCTATGTATATATATACAATTTGAGAACTGGAAATAAACATGTGTACATGTGGATAAAGTGTGTGAGAAGTAATGTAATCGAAGGACACATGTGTCCTTTGAAGATCATAGAGTCGCAATTGCATTAAGTATAGTACGAAAACTAATAATGAACTAGATGCCACCAAGTTGAAGATGGAATTTCCATAGTTTTTGTCAATAAAATATTAAGAATAAGATTCTTTGAGCCCAACACGGAGAATAAGTTAGCCACTTATGTCTTATCATTTATTATTGTTCTTAGAATGGGTGGGATTGGTCATGTCCAATGAAGAAGCTTCTAATAGGATTTTAGATATTTATGTCTTCCCATTGTTAGCAAAAAGAAAGAAAAACATGGAAGAGGAACTCTTGTTAGCTAACTTGGAAATCATCTTAGGTTCTATCTGATACTCCGCTGAAGTCCACTTATATCGATAGAATCACTCAATAGCAATTTTATTATCCAATCATTAAAACTTTCCACAAAATATATATTGAGATTATCCATTCAAATTTAAAATAAATCATGTATATTGAAATGATGAAACATTCAATAAAATAGCCTATTAATTCAACATACGGTAATTCTAGTAATGAAACATTGTTGGTGGCTAGATTTGCATACTTTTACTCACCCTTTTATCATGTTCTTTTATCCATTTCACACCAATAGTGGTTAATTGATACCTTAAAATGCACAGGTATACCTCTCGTAATGTCTTTATGGATTATTGGTCAATTAAGCATAGTTGTAGGGGATTATTACCTAAGTGGTTTGCTAATTTAGTTATTTTTGTAGATTTAAAAGTAGAATGACTAGGATCATGATTCACTAAACGATGCTATCAAAGCTGACAACACTATCCTTGAATATTGGCTACAACAGTGAATCAACCTTTCGATTGACACACTGCTATCTTTTAACATTCTATTTCGTTTTGAAAACCACCATGTAATTAAGGGCATACAATGTTGTAATTCTAGGAGTTGTATTGTTGAAAAATTGTATAAAGTAGAGTTTTGGGCTGTGAAAGCCATCACTGTTAAGAGTCGTTAAGGTTACAGGAGAAATACTCTAACTTTGCGTTTGTAACAACACACTTGTAACATTTCTTTTATTAATGACAATTTGATCTTCTGAGCATATCATGATTCATTGATCTCGCCACAACCCTGATCAGGGATTTGGGCCCACTATCCTGACTAGATGCTGCTCGAATAGATGTGTGTTCAGTTTATTTCTGTGAGTTTATTATTGTTGTGAATGTTTATCAGTGCATTGTCATGAGTCCTTATTGTTGTTACAATTATTACTTGCTGTTACTCTTATTTGTTGTTACAATATTGCTCACTCCTACACATTGATGAATTTATACTTAATGTTCACTGATCGGTATGGAAATTGTGGCCTACACATACAGTGCATGATAGCCTTGAAACAACTGTAGAACCCATGATGAAAATTAAATGTGGATTGGGTGAATTGCATGATTCATACTTCGACACCAACATTTTGGCGTCGTTGTCAGGGAGGCTATCAAAAGTGCGAAGTAAAACCATCATTGATCATAGGGCTAATCTCTTGTCTCGGGGAAGTAAGTTTACACCTTGCTACAGGTCTTGTGTATTAGATAGTTTGGTTTTTTGGATCCTTTATTTTCTTGTTTTTGTAGGATTATTCTCTTGTCCTAGGGAAGGAAGTTTTTATCACCATGCTCTAGGTCTAGAGATTTATATTGCTTTGTTTTCCTTTCATAAGTATTGTTCTTTCGTCGTGGGAAGGGAGGTTTTATGTCTTCACCCTATTTCAGGTCCCGAGCTTGATTTTTGTGATTTGCTTATTTTCTTTCTTTTGTTTTCTTTAGAGGCCACTCTCTCGTCCTGGGGAAGGAAGTTCTTATCCTACTCCATGTCTTGATATTTTAATTTGTTTGAATGTTTCCCTTTTATTTCCTGATTGTATGAACAAAGACACCAATAAAAGGGGCAGAGAGAGACCCTCGAAAAGAAAAGGGGTTGATTTGGGTAGAAAAACTTACATCCAAGAGATCATCTCATGGGTTGAGTCTGGAGCATGATCACAAGTTGCTGCTAGGGTAAGATGTCATATGAGATTTGGAGGGAAATCAGTTTCACAACCATAACCTCCTCCAACAACAAGAGTACAAATCAGGGAAGAAGAAGTAGCAAGCAGAGGATCAGAGGAACTGCATATTGCAAGTTCAGAGGAAGAAGATTTGAGGGAATTCTTGGCACCATTTGGTCAAGGGAGTGCTATTAAACAACTTCCATCACTTGTTATAGAACAACTAGAGCCAAAACCTGTTGAAATTCCATGTGAGTATTGGCAGATATTCATGGCTCCTACAACTTTAATTGATATTCCAATTGGAGATATCAGAGGTGATGCACCTATGCAGCCTATTCCTTTGACAACACTACCCAACTTCCATGGTCATACTCTCGAGGATCTAGACACATTCCTTTTTGAATTCGACATTATTTGTCAGGGGTATGATTACATTTTTGATGCTTAGTAATTGAAGATATTTCCCGCTACTTTGAAGGGCACAACTTTAAGATGGTTTACGGGTTTGGGAGGAAAACCTATTGCTACATGGGATGATATGAAGATGATTTTCCTCGAGAAATATTAGGACTATTGCAAATCCCAGGATTTAAAGGAAGAAATTTTTAAGATTATGCAGAAAGAGGATGAGAATATGGAAGATTTTGTGGAACGATTCCAATATAGTTTGCAAAGATTCGGCCATAATGACTTGGATAAGAATTTCTTGACGATCATTTTTCTCACGGAGTCGAGGGAGGAATCTCTGGACCTATTTATTGTAGTAGGGAAAGGAGATATATCAAAGAAGGAATTTGATACCATCTCTGAATTATGCATCAAGTGTTCATGAGGGGTTGCGAGACAGAGGCAAGGAATCCGAACTCTCAAAACATCCAGTGGTGGAGTTACAAAGGCTGAAATTGGGAATCTGTTGGAAAACCTAAGAACCGATATACTAAGCACATTACCATAGCATCTAGATGTGTTGTAGGTGAATAAAAAGCAAATGGAAGTAGATAAGGTCATGTCTATTTTCTTCCCTCAATGCAGGAAGAAGCACCTGTTGAAGGAATGCCCGTTAAATTCTGTGGATACTTGTGCTATATGTGAACCGAGTCATTCCACGAGCACTTGCCCATCTCTTCTTGGATTGAAGGTAGTCTTTCAAGAGACGAATGAAGAATCATAACAACTTTATTTTATGGGATCAAGGAAACCATGGCAACCACGACCGCTGAATATGAATCAAGGTATTCCTTAAGATCCATCTCAGTATTTTAATAATATGAATTTTGGTCAATAGTTTGTACCTTTTTCACCTTCTTGGTTGTAGTATTACCAATATTTGATGCCTTGGCAAGCTTGGTATGCTCAATCTGGTCCGAATTCTTCATGGTCCCAGAATTGGCGTGGACCTCCTCCTCCTCCTTCAGGACAATTCTCCCAACCTATGCCACAACTAAAACTACAACTGCCTACTAATGCACCCACTATTAATCCTTCTCTTCATCCCCAATTTTCTGTCCAACCTAATCCGAATCCAAATAACAGAGGGGCTGAACAGGTGTAGACAATCAACCTCCCTACGTATAGTATTGTCACTATGGAATGTAATGAATTAAATCTTCAATCTGGTCGGGTGGCCAATACTTAGACTTCCCCTATAATCATTGAGCATACTGATGATGAAGTCTTAGAACCAGAACAAAGAACGATAGGGATGAGCCAGCACAGATACCTATGAAGCAACAAACCCCTTCATAAAAGATTGTTACTAGAGGGTGTCATACTGGTCCACCCTATCTTGAAAGATTATCTTTGAGCAAATAAAGTCCTCATCCCGAATTTGACTTTTTGGGAGAATTGCAGAATTTATTCGTTAAAATTCTGTTACTTCAAGATATGAAGGATGTACCAATTTATGCTAAGAAAATTAAAGAATATTATTCTAAGAAACTTGGTAGAAAACCAAATGACCCACTTACTATTCATTTCATGGGTAAATTATCATATATAATGTTGGGGAAATCTATACCTTTCAAATACGGGGATCCTAGGAATCTGGTTTTGACAGTGAAGATTAATGGGGTGGATATCCCAAATGTACTAGTAGATTTGGGGGAAACAATTAATGTTATAGCCTCTACAACTATGATTATCTTGGGTTTGTGGAACCTTAAACCAACTCTCGTTGTCCTAGAATTGGCACATTGATCTACTATTAGACTGGTAGGGAAGTTGGAAGATATCACTATTTCGGTAGACTCATGGAAATACCCCAATGACCTCCTTGTTTTACATACCCAATCCCTAGTTGCTGGGCACCCTTTGATTTTAGGAAGACCTTGGCTCGCAACCGCAAATGATTATATTGGGTGTGGGTTTAGAAACATGGTAATATCCATTGGGGAAGTTACAGACAACCTTATCCTTTATCCCCTTGCAGAACTAAGTTGATCAAATAAATCTGGATTTTCCTTGATTCAAAAGTCTCTACCTACCAAAGAGCCTAAATCTGAAGATGAAGAAATTCAACCCATCCTTACCATCCACGAGGCTCTTTATTTTAAATATGAAATGGAGGATGATGCCATTAGCACCTTTCTTAGCAATCCCGACTCTATTTCTGATTCAACCCGTCAACTATAAAAAATTGTCATCAGCTGAAATTTTCAAGAAGATATTGAACCAGAAAAAAATAGAAGACATTCCTGAAATTGTACCTCATAATAGTGTTCTTGTGGAAATTGAACCAGGAAAAACATTGAATATTAATCCTGACCTTTCACACTCCCAATCCGAATAACTTCTAAAAGTCCTTTGGGAGCATAAATCAGACTTTTCTTAGGAGTATACTGATATGAAAGGAACCCCTAGTGAAATATGTACAAATCATATGTACATTAAAGAGGAGTGTCGACCTATTAGGAAGCCACAAAGAAGAATGAAGCCTGCCTTAAAAAACATTGTCAAAGATGAATTGCAAAAGCTATTAGATTTTGGTTTTATTTATCCTATATCATAAAGTCAATGGGTTTCCCCACTGGTCATTGTTCATAAGAAGAATGGCAAGTGGTGGATCTGCATTGATTACAGGGAACTAAACAAAGCAACTCAAAAAGACCATTTTCCCTTAACCTTCATTGACCAAGTCCTTGATACATTAGATGAGAAGGATTTTTTCTCCTTTCTGGATGGATTTAGCGGATAAAATCAGATACAAATAGCTCTTAAGGATCAAGACAAAACTACCTTCACATGCCCTTGGGGAACCTTTGCCTATTGGGTCCTTCCATTTGGCCTCTGTAACACACCTGCTACCTTTCAAAGGGAAATATTAGGAATTTTCTCTGATCTAGTTAATGATAGTGTTGAGATTTACATGGATTACTTTACCCCATATGGGGATTCCTTTATAGAAGCTTTGAAAAACTTAGAGAAAGTACTTGAAAGATGCAAGCCAGCAAATGTTTCTGTAAGCACAGTAAAATTTCATATGATGATGAAAGAAGGGATAATGCTCGGACACTTTCTTTCAACTACAGGAATTTAGGTTGACCTTGCAAAGGTAGAGGTAATCTTAAAATTTCCTATGCCTAAGACACCAACACAGGTATGCGGCTTTATTTGTTATGCTGGCTATTATAGGCGTTTCATAGAATTTTTTTTTCTAAAATAAAATTCCCACTTTTTCAATTGTTACCTAAAGATGCAGAATTTGTATGGATAGATGAATGTGAAGCAAATTTTATATAAATCAAAGAACTAGTATGTAGGCTCCGATATTACGCGGTCCTCACTGGAAACTCCTGTTTCACATCTCTACTGATGCTTCTCAAACAACAGTAGGGGTTGTTTTGGGACATCATGAGGACAAGAAGTTGTATGCAATTCACTACGTCAACAAGAATTTGACCCCTAATGAATTAAATTATACGACAACTAAAAAGGATTTCTTGGTTTTCATTTATGATGTTAATAAATTTCGGCATTATATCACAAGGTATCCTACTTTCATGCACAATCATCATACAACTATCAGGTATTTGATGAACAAACCAATAACCCCTAGTCGCATTACAAGATGGTTATTGTTAATTCAGGAGTTTGATATTACCATTGTAGATAAACTAGGGAAAGATAACATAGTTGCGAATTTCCTGTCTAGGATGGATACTAGTGATGAAGGTACACCTGTAGAGGATATTTTTCTAGATGAACATCTCTTTGCAATTTTTCCTCACACTCCGTGGTATGCAGATATTGCTAACTTTCTTTCTACAGGAAAGGTGCCTCAAAACTTGTCTTACAGAGAACAACGAAGGATTATCCATCACAGTGCTCGTTATTCATGGATAGAGGGATATCTCTTTTACACAGGATCTGATCAGGAAATTCAGCGCTGCATAAGTGGAGATGACATCTATGATGTTCTGAAAGTTTCTCATGATGGCCCCTGTGGGGGACATTTTGCATATAAGAGGACATGGCATACAATGTTACAAATGGGATACTATTTTCCTTCTAGTTTCCGTGATGCAAGGAAATATGTTAGAGGGTGCGATAGTTTCTAGCGGATGGGTCAAATTAGTTGCATAGATGAAATGTCATTATAGCCTCAACTAGCTTTTGAGCCATTTGAAAAATGTGCTATCGATTTCGTTGGGCCATTTAATCCACCTTCATAGTAGAAATTTCACATTCTCGTTTGCACAGATTATGTAACAAATTGGATAGAGGCCAAGGCTGTTGTGAAAGCAACATAACGGGTTGTCTCGGACTTTTTATTTGAAGAAATTCTTGCACGGTACGAAGCTCCTAGAAAGATAGTTTCAGATGGAGGGGCATAGTTTACATCACATCTGATAACATAACTTATGAAGAAATATGGAATCAAGCATAGGGTAACATATCCATATCACCCTCAGGCGAATGGTCAAATCAAAAGAACAAACAAGTTACTAGAGAATATTATTACAAAGACTGTAGTGAACCATCGCCGGAATTGGGTTGAAAAACTTCCTAAGGCACTGTGGGTGTATAGAGCAACATGGATGAACACAACATGGTTTTCACCATATGCGCTTGTCTATGGGAAATCCCCTTTGTTTCTAGTGGAATTCCAAATTAAGACACTTAGGATAACCCTTGAAGTAGGTTTAGATATTTCATAAGCCCAGAAAGACTGACTAGAAAAATTGAATGAGTTGGATGAAATTCATTTGGTAGTTGTACATAATACTACTGTAATCTAGCAACAATGAACTAAATGGCACAATAAATTCATTAAGAAAAATGTGTTTCAAAGAGGACATTGGGCATTACTCTATCATTCTCGGTTTAAAATTTTTAAGGGAAAACTCTACTCCAGGTGCATGGGACCATATGAAGATGACACGATGTTCAATAATGGGACTGTTAGACTTATCACAATTGATGAGGCACATACTCCTTTGATCGTGAATGGACATCGCCTTAGATTATATCTGATGCAGGAGCGTCTAGACTTAGCCAGTAATGTGATTGTTTGTTCACATGTTGTGGCTAAGTGAGTTGAATTTCACTGACCTGAGTGGTCAAAAGTCAATTTTAGTAGAGAGGGTTGGATCTCTCGAAGATGAGCTTTATTTCATTATTGTAATAATTATAAAGTTATCTTATTTTAGACTAAGGGCTAAGTTGTTAGCATAGGTGTGTAATAGAGCTTAAGAATAGAGATTTGATTGTTAGATTGGTTAAAATAGAGATTGCGTTGTTAGTGCATTTAGAATAGAGTTTGACTCATAAAAGAGCAGAAAATGTAATCTTAGCTAAGCTGAGATGATTGAGGTTTGAGTGAGAGGCGAGAGTTTGAGTGTTAGAGAGGCTTTTGAGATTGAGACATAGGTTAGATAAATCGTTGTAATTGAGCCAAGAGGGCCAAGACTATGTAACTGCTATTATATTGAATAAATTGTTTTAGTGTGCATCGGTATGTAATCCCTGGTGTGGACTCTCATTTACTTCTGTGTATCCCTGTTCAGATAGTTAACCGAGTATTTTCTCTGTTTAAACACTTTAAACATAAATCTTAGTGTTTATGTGTTAATCATGGTCACTTAGTGTTAAGGGTTAATTATGGTATTAAGCGATAAAGCACTTGTTAAGAACTTTATTTAATTATTGAGTTAATGCACGTGGTTATATCCAAAAAGAGGGTTTTAAACAGCAAAGGTGGTTATCAGGCAGGAGAAAGGCTATAAGTGGTAATAGGGGAGAGTCACCCGATTCCACTAACCAAGCAACGCATAGCACTCGGGTGGAGAGAGAATGGTTCTTTATCGGGTGGGTATTCTCTGTGCAAGTGGTTCACCTAATATCATCATGAGCCATTGGATCAGGAGGGCATTGATCAACGGTGGAGGAAGATCGGACTGTTTTACTGATCGGGTTGAATGATGACCGTTAGAACTGGAGAGAGGAGATATACGACATAGTTTGATCCTGAAGTGTTTTGTTGATCGGGTTGAGTGTCGACAGTTAGATTTGGAGAAAGGAGATCTATGACGTAGAGTGATCCCGAAGTGTTTTGTTGATGAATTAAGTCTTCAAGGAATATGTAGGCAAGTTTGTTATTGTTTATCTTGATGATATACTAGTCTTTAGTAGAAGTAAAGAAGAACATCTAGAGCATCTTAAATTGGTTTTAAGAACTCTGCAGAAAGAGAAACCACTGGTAAATATGAAGAAATTTAATTTCATGAAAGAAGAGTTAATTTACTTGGGATTTGTAGTTTCTAAAGAAGGGTTGAAAATGGATCTAGAGAAAGTCCAAGCAATTTTTAACTGGCCTATTCCAAGGAATATATTTGAGGTAAGAAGCTTTCATGGTCTTGCAAGTTTTTATAGGAAATTTATCAGAGGTTTTAGTCAAATTTGTGCACCAATTCTTGAAACAATCAAAGAGACTAATCAATCATTCAGGTGGACAGAAGCAACAGACATGAATTTTAAGTTGCTAAAGATGAAAATCACAGAGAAACCAGTTGTGGCTTTACCTGATTTTGAAAAAGTATTTCAAGTTGAAACAGATGCTAGTGGAGCTGCAATTGGAGTAGTTTTGAGTTAGGAATAGAGACTAATAGCATACATTAGTGAAAAATTAAATGAAGCTAAGAAGAAGTATTCTTCTTATGATAAAGAATTTTATGCTATTGTACAAGCCTTAAAGAAATGGAGACATTATTTTCTACCAAAGGAGTTTATATTTTATTCTGAAAATCATGCATTTGTTCATAAAAAACTAGCCAAAATTGAACCAGAAACATGCCAAGTGGGTAGAGTTTTTGCATAGCTTTACTTTTGTGATAAAACACACAAGTGGTAAGTTGAACAAAGTTGTTGATGCTTTAAGTGGGGTAAATTTATTGTGCAAGAATTCAAAGTTGGTGTTGTAGGATTTGAAGAAATGGTTGAAATGTATAAAGATGATGCAGATTTCAAAGATATCTATACATCAGTTCAAAATCCAATAGTTCATAGCAGAACTCAGTGGTTAGATTATCTTATCCAAGGAGGTTTATTGTTTAAAGGCAACAAGTTGTGCATTCCCAAATGTTCTATGAGGGAAAACATGATAAAGTAGAAACACAGTGGAGGATTATCTGGTCACTTTGGAAAAGACAAAACCTTTGCTCAGGTAAATGATTTTTACTATTAGCTAAGGATGCAGATTGATGTTAAGAGATTTGTTGAGAAGTGCAAGATATGTCATCATGCTAAAGGGAGGAGCCAAAATACAGGATTGTACTAGTCATTGCCAATACCAGACTGACCATGGGATGCAGTTAGCATGGATTTTGTTTTGGGGTTACCTAGAACTCAAAGGGGGAATGATTCCATTTATGTTGTTGTAGATAGATTTTCCAAGACAGCACATTTAATTGCATGTAAGAAGACTATTGATGCAGCACATATTGCTAATCTTTTTTTTCTTTCAGAAATTGTAAGATTACATGGATTGCCTATAAGTATTTTGTCTGATAGAGATACAAAGTTTGTAGGGAATTTCTGGAGAACTCTTTGGAAGAAAATAGGAGCTAACCTTAATTTCAGTTCAGCATACCATCCTCAAATATATGGACAGACCAAAGTGCTAAACAGAAGCTTGGGGAACATATTGAAATTTTAGTGTATCAAAATCCTAAGCAGTGAGATTTAGCACTAGCTAAGGCTAAGTTTGCTTATAATGGCACTCCAAACCAAAGTACTAGAATGATCCATTTCAGATAGTTTTTGGGATGAATCCAAGAGGTGTGTATGAGCTCAGAAATTTGGGTAAACATGAGACAAGAAGTGCAAAAGCTGAAGAGTTTGCAGAGCAGATGCAGAGACTACAAGAAGAGGTCAAAGGCAGATTGCAGGAAAGCAGTGGGAAATACAAACAAAGAGCTAATATGAAAAGAAGAGAGAAAGAATTCCAAGTGGGAGATTTAGTGATGGTGTATTTGAGAAAAGAAAGATTTCCTGCTAAGACTTACAATAAACTAAAAATGAAAAAGATAGGACCATGTAGAATTGTAAGAAAGTTTTCAACTAATGCTTATGAAATTGAATTGCTAGAAGGGATTGGAATATCACCTATCTTCAATGTTGCAGATTTGTATCCATACAAAGAGGCATAGAGAGAGCTACAAGAGGGAACTACAGAAGATGAAGTTCAAACTTTGAACTGGGAAGAACAAATGCCAAAGACAGTTAAGAAAGAAGTGGACACTGTTTTGGAGAAAAGAGTATCTAAAAGAACTGGAGGACAGGTTTATATTCAATATCTAGTCAAATGGAAAGGACAACTAGTGGAGGATGCTAGTTTGTTGACAACATCAAAGTTGCAGAAGTATGGAGTAAACCCTAAAAGTCTGAGGGATGATTCTTTTCTTCCCCGGGAGTCTGATGCAGGAGCATATGGACTTAGCCAACAATGTGATTGTTTGTTCACATGTTGTGGCTAAATGAGTTGAGCTTCACTGGCCTGAGTGGTCAAAAGTCAATTTTAGTAGAGAGGGTTGGATATCTCGAAGATGAGCTTTATTTAATTATTGTAATAATTAGAAAATTGTCTTATTTTAAATAAGGGCTAGGTTGTTAGCATAAGTGTGTAATAGAGCTTAAGAATAGAGATTTGATTATTAGATTGATTAAAATAGAGATCAAGTTGTTAGTGCAGTTAGAATAGGGTTTGAATCATAAAAGAGCAGAAAATGTAATGGAAAAAGATTAGCTGAGCTGAGATGATTGAGTGAGACAGGAGAGTTTGAGTGTTAAAGAGGGTTTCAAGATTGAGACATAGGTCAGATAAATTGTTGTAATTGAGCTGAGAGGGCCAAGACTCTGTAACTGCTATTATATTGAATAAATTGTTTTAGTGTGCATCTATATGTTATCACTGGTGTGGACTCTCGTTTACTTCTATGTATCCGTGTTCAGACAGTTAAATGGGTATTTTCTCTGTTTAAACACTTTAAATGGAAATCTCAGTGTTTATGTGTTAATCGCGGTCATTTAATGTTAAGGGTTAATTTTGGTATTAAACGATAAAACACTTGTTAGGCACTTTATTTAAGTATTGAGTTAATGCACGTGGTTATATCTAAAAAGTAGGTTTTAAACATCGAAGGTGGTTATCAAGTAGAAGAAAGGCTGTAAGTGGTAATAGGGGAGAGTCACCCGATTCCACTAACCAAGCGACACGTAGCACTCGGGTGGAGAGAGAAAACCGCTTGATCGGGCGGGTGCTCTCTGTGCAAGTGGTTCACCCGATACCGTCAAGAGCCATTGGATCAGGAGCGCGTTCATCAACGATGGAGGAAGACCAGACTTTGTTACTGATCGGGTTGAATGACGACCATTAGATCTACAAAGAGGAGATCTACAAAGTAGAGTGATCCCGAAGTGTTTTGTTGATCGGGTTGAGTGTTGACTGTTAGATCTGGAGAAAGGAGATCTAAGGCATAGAGTGATCCCAAAGTGTTTTGTTGATCGCGTTGAGTGTTGAACATTAGATCCACTGAGGAGGAGATCAACAACGTAGAGCGAAGCACTGCTTATAAAGCGAAATTCAACGTGTTACCAGAGCTTTAAGGGAACAAGTGGGGAACCTCAGTGTAAAGTGAGCCATGAATAGAATCCACTGAAAGCACCCGATTGGTTATAAAGTAACCAATAGTCTACTTTTAAGACTTCACCTTGTTTTCACCAACCTCCTGCGTCAATATCACTATCCAACTTCAAGAGACTCCTTTATTAAATATCTCTCTAATAACTCTAGTTTTGAAGTTATTAGTGCAAGGAATTCCTCCTTTGCAACCCTAATTTTATATATATATATATATATATATATAATATAATATATGATATAGACATAGACATAGACATAGACATAGACATAGACATAGACATAGACATAGACATATATATATATATATCTATATCTATATCTATATCTATATCTATATCTATATCTATATCTATCTATATCTATATATATATATATATATATATATATTAATAATAATAATAATAATAATAATAATAATATAATAAAGAAATAAATATGTGTATGTAATGTTGTTACTACTCTATCAATATTTTTCTTATAGGTATCTCACTGGCGTCGTTACTCCTCCGGTGTTGTTACTCTGATCATCGTGATTTTGACTAAGTACTTCACTGGTGATGTTACTCCTCTGATGTTGTTACTCCTCTAATGTTGTTACTCCATGGAAATGATGATTTCATCTATGTATTCTGGCGTTGCTACTCCCCTGGTGCTTTTACTCCATCGTGATTTCATCTAAGTATTCTGGTGCTGTTACTTCTTTGGTGTTGTCACTCTATTGGTGTTGTTATTGCATCGGGATTTCATCTAAGTATTCTAGTGATGTTACTCCTCCGGTTCTATAACTCCACCTGTGCTAGTACTCTGTCGCGATTTCAACTAATTTTTCAAGCAGTGTTGTCACTCCTAGAGTGATGTTAATCCCCCGATGTCGTTACTCCCCTACTTCTGTTACTCTGTTAAGGTAATTCGCAAGGTACATCCCTGATCGACTTTGTGGATTTGATTAATAATTCATGTGACATGACTCGAAATAATGCAGACGGTCATCCCTTAGTTGTGGGGAGGTACTATAATAATGACTTACTATTATTTTTATTAAAACTTGTGCTAAGTGAATTCACTCCACGATTTTCCACCATACTTCGCACAATAACCATATGCATCGGGACTTGAATTTAGTATTATTGTACTAATGAACAGTCCTTTCCAACACTATGAAGTAATTACCATTATTACTATCCATTATAACCCATTATCTTCCATGATTTTTCCATATTTCATCGTTATCCTTCCAATTTTCACTCTCATTGCACCCCATTGCGATCACAACTCTCACTTCAAAATCTACCTGCCAACACTCCTTCCTGACACTCTGTTGTTACTTCGAAGTGTTGTTACATGGCCATTACAGAATGGGTGGATAGGATGTGAGAAACGAACCAAAGAATATAGAGCAGGTTCGACACAATGTAGATGTTTGGAAAGTATTTTTGGATGCAGGGTGGCATGTGTATTTTGAGAGGCTACAAGGATTTGATGAAGCCATCATAGTGGAATTCATGTTAAACTTGGAAGGAAATAATTCTAGAGTTCGTGGGCTGGATATTTCTGTCACGAGGGAAGCTATTTCAATTTCTAGTGGATTACAATGAGGAGGTCAGAAATGGTTATCTCGGAAGTCTCCTCTGTCGGAGTTTCCAGATTTTTTTTTACAAGTTGGGGAGACAACAATCCAGAAAGGAAGAGGGTATGATCATAAATCGTTTCCATATCCATGGAGTGAGGTGGTGTATTTTCTTATGAGGTATCTTACCTACGAAGGTTGTTTCTCTACATTGTTTAAGTATCATTTCAAACTCCTTGCATGCCTTAGGTTTTGGAATACGCAGGTTCATGCTTTAGACATGCCATAGTTCCTATGAAGTAGCCTCCACTTAATGGCGCAATATGCCCGACGGTCTCGACAACCATTAACAGTTCTCATGAATCATGGGTTGGTTAGATTATTGGTGGTGTAAGCTCTGTCTTGAACCTCTGTGGCTTGGCCATAATTCACCAAGTTGGTGAAGGAAGAACTTGTGGGTATGCTACCTGCAGGGGAAGAGGAAGAAGATGTAGCAGTGGAAGAAGAGGCCATAGACGACGCTGTTCTAGCATGGCATGTTGGCCCAACAGAGATAGATCGGATGGAGATAGAAGAGAGTGCAGTCGACATTGATCCACAAGAAGTAGTGTCAACTTCCAGTTTAGGATGAGAATCAACACCCTTGGATGCAGTTATAGGTGGTGCTGACACACAAGAACCAACATCGCTTGTCCGAAGAATTAAAGAACTCTTGGTTGAGAATGTAGGTGGTGTTGTTACACAAGAACCAACACCATCCAAGCAATTGAAGAACTTCTGGTCATAAATGTAAGTGGTGCTAAAACACAAGAACTAGCACCACTTGTTCAAATAATTGAAGAACCTATTATTGAAAATGTAGGTGGTACTATCACACAAGAACCAACACCACCTGTTCAAATTAATGTGGAACCTTTTAGGGAAACATGGTCCATAGTCGACACCAATCCACAAGAGACAACATCAGTTGTTGGGCAGAGGGATAGCTCTGAAGAAGCATAAGAAGGAAGAGAAAAGGGGAGCATAGAACAACCGGTGGATATAGAAGAAGAGGAAGGAGGACCTGCATCAATAGCCATTGAGAGAATGAAAATTGATGAAATTATTACTCGTTCTCCTTTTCTTGCACATTTTCCAAGAGGGGAAAGGAAAACCCATTCCTCTAGACCCATGGAGAAAGAAGAATCTTCTCCTCTGATATTGAAATTTGTTGGGAAAGCTAAGGGCACCATTATTGACATGGTTATTCAAAAACTAGTGTTGATTGGTGAAAGAATTGAGCAAATTTAAGGGTTGTAGGTCAGCAGTGTCACACAAGAACCAATGCTAACCGAAGGACAAAATGAAGAAGCTTTGGCTGGTATTACTTTTACAGAAACTATTCTTGAGAAGATGGAGGAAGATATTGCTGATTAGACTAACCCGCAAGGGTTAGAAAATACTCCTGAGCAGATGGAGGAGAATGTTGCAGATAAGGCTAACTTGCAAGGGTTAGAAACCATTCCTGAGAAGATAGGAGAGTAGACTACTAATCACACTAACCTGCAAGGGTTAGAAACCATTCCTGAGAAAATGAAAGAGGATGTTGCTGACAAAACTAGCCCACAAGGACTAGGAACCATTCCTATACAGGTGGAAGAGGATGGTTGGGAAACATAGAAACTACAAGAAGAATGTGTCAAAGGCACCACCCCACAAGACCCTGCAGTGAATCCAGAAGTACATAGGGAAGATGTAGAGGTCCTGAGACCTAAAGAAGGAGATGACAGGACTATTCCCTGAGTTTGTAACATCACACCTGTAATATTTCCTTTATTAATGACAAGTTTATCTTCTGAGCATATCGTGATTCGTTGATCTTGTCGCGACCCTGATCAGGGAGTTGGGCTCACTCTCCTGACCAGGTGCTGCTAGATTAGATGTGTGTTAGGTTTACTTCTGCGAGTTTATTAACATTGTGAATGTTTATCAGTGTGTTGCTGTGAGTCCTTATTGTTATTACTCTGATTGCTCTTATAGTTATTACTTGTTGTTACACTTATTTGCTGTTACAATATTTCTTGTTGTTACACATTGATGAATTTATAGTTAGTGTTCACTATTAGGTAGGGAAACTATGGCCTGCACATACTGTGCATGATATCATTGAAACAACTGGTACAACCCCGGTGTTAGCCCCTTACTCATTGCAGGTATTCATCTTTCATGATCGACATTTCTACATACCAAATATGTCATACTTTGCATGCTGCAATGTTCCATATTTGCTACTGAGGCTAAAGAAGTGTCCATGAGAGTGTGCTAGTCTAAGTGCTTCTGCTGTATTCCAATTTTGATGAGTTATTCCATTTTTGAAGAATTTTCAGTTAAAGGGAGGTCCAAACAGCTTAATCTTGCTCTCCCTAGGTTTCAATTTCCTGTTGTAGAATATAGAGAATCATTATCTGTCCAAACAGCTTAATCTTGGCAGATTCTTAGATAGGTAGAGAAGCAAGGGTGCTCAATAGCCTAATTCTGAGCCCTGGATGAAATAAGTATAGATGTAGATAGGAGGCCAGTAAAAAAGAAAAAAAGTTGAAAAGCTGGTTTTAGTAGTTCAAGTGCACCCAAACCAAAAGAAGAAAAATGCTAGGTAAAAGTAGGATGGGTAAGTAGTTTTGTGGTTGCAGAAATCAAGCTATGTGATCCATTTCATGTTTTCAAGTGTTATATTTATCCAGATCACAGTTTTGAGGCACTTTTTCATTTTGATCAGATCAAGCAAGGCATCTCTAACTCCCCCTTCTTCTCATTTTCTTAGAAATCATTCACTAACATCCCCTTGAGGACCTTGGGATCTGCCCAATTAGTCCTGTTTTCACTCCATCCTTGTTAAAAACCAAGTTGACATCTGAGTTGACTTAGTCAAAAGAAGCCACATTTCTTGTGTAAAATTAATCTTTACACAATTCATTCATTTCCCTATGCTTAAGTTTCCATTCTATAAACTTAGCATGCATCCCCTCCTTTGCATTCCAAAGACCTCATATTAACATCTAACCCTATTATCTAGCTCCCTCAATCATTTCCCCTACCCCTATTCTACAAAAAACCATATAAAAACCCCAAAAAACACTAAATATCCCTCCCCATGGCAACTATAGCCAAGTACTAAAAGTCGGGTAACCTTAGGTCCATTTGGGACTCATTATTAGCCCCTCCGCGTTCATTTCCCTTGAGATTTGTTTAGCCTTTGGTTAAATAAATAACCATACTAAACCCCCCCCACACATGAAACTATACCACACCCCACGCATGCATAACATTTGGATTTCATTGATATTTGATCAATGAATAACCATGACCCCGAGCGCACATTTAACCCGTAAACCTAAGATTTTAACCACCCAAAGCCATGGATAATTAACATTTATCGAGCATGCATTTCTATTAAAACCTGATCACTTTGCCCTCCCGTCCACCGTAGGATTGGCCCTCCGAGATCCGACGGCCCTGATGAATATCGGGCGCCCCTTCATAGTGGTACGATAGTACCCAATGGTCGACGATTTCACTGTCGTACACTGGGACAGCTGTTGGCCGCCTATTGCATCGGGCCGCCCTTGACACATACCACTCCCGTACCAAAAGCGGTCCGACGCAAACCGCTTACCGCCCTCCCTGCTTGCCTACGTCACCACATGATGTTGCTGCCACGTCGCCTGCCACTGTGCTATACCTGCACCATGTCACCTGCTAACGTCATCGCCCTGCCATCGTGTCATGATGACATCATCATCCACGTCACCCCGCCATGTCACCCCGCTGATGTCATCCACTGTACTAGGTCCCACTGCTGACGTCATGCTGATGTCACTACCGAAAAAAAGCGCGAAAGGAGAAGTCGCTGCTTATGAAGCCCGGAATGAAAATCAGGGGTAGTTTTTGATGCGCGGTTAGCGCTTAGCACTAATCGCGCATCGCTAAGAAAAAATGGCCAAAATGGAAAGCCTCAGTCCAGCGCATGGTGTGCAGTAGTTATTTTTGCCTGAAAGAAACAGAAGGGGGCGATTTAGCATTTTAAAGAGGATTAGCAGAGAGAAAGTGGCCTGATTCAAGTGTTAAAGAGTATTAGAGGAAAGATAAAGCCTAGATTCAATTAGAAAAGTATTAGTGAAGCGACGAAGAGTATCAGATCAACAATATCAAAGTAGCTAAACATTAAAAGCCTCCATCAAAGTCAAAGAAAGCGGTGAAACCACTTAATTCTCTCAGATCACAGTTAATGCACATCAAAGCCACTCAAGAGCGGTGGAGCAGAGACCAATGCGCAGTTATGATAAATGGCTAGCGCATAACAGCACAGGACACATAGCCTCATTTTTTGTAACAGCTGCCCCCAGCGTAGCATTAGATAGATTTTTTTTACCTTACTTGCAAGAGAAGTTAGGTTAATTGCAGTTATTTCCTCAGATCTTCTATCAGATCTATTTTTGTAGATATTTTGCCTATAAATACAGCCCTGAACAATGTAATAAGGGTTGGTTGGTGGGTCGGTTGATGATTTCTTCTACGCTGTAACATATCAGACTGTGTTAATACAAATGGATGTTGAAGTTCACTGTGTTTGAATGATCTGAAGGTGGATTGGATGTTCTGGGACTTGCTATAGAATTCCTGTGTCATGCTATGAAACAATAAGTTATACTAAACTGTGTCTTATGTTTTCTATTTTGTAAATCTCATCTATGTTTCATGATCTTGGTAATAGAGAAGAAGAATAGCATAAGATTTGTTTTAATGCACCTTATGTTCAATCTCTGTTATTTATTATGTTTTCTTCAGGATTAGTCATAAATATGAATTCTTAACTGCTCATGTTTGCACTAGTTCTCTCATTTTGAATACTGTTTAGGAATTCTTAATTGCTCCTACACAATATTCATACACTTTCCCTCTGCCAGTATAATGAAAGATTCTTGATTGCCTTTCATTCCCTGAATTCATTCCATCATTTCCAGATTTGAGAATTGTTTCTAGCCTGCCTATCATGCTCTGTAGCACTACCTTTTCACCAAGAAGCTCTTTCAATAATTACACTCTCAGTGACTCCATTGCCCAATGGAAAAAAAAAGTTATACACTTGCATCCCAGTTCTGTCTGAGATCACCATCCCACCAAACCCAAAAAAAACCAATGTGCATCATATCTAGCCTAAAATCATCCCTTCAACAAAGCTAAATCCAAAAGAGAGAGCCCTCTCTGATTGTTGGTAGGCTAGGACCTGCAGTCCAAAGCTTGGTTTGTGGTTACCTCAGTAGTATTCCCTTAGGAGTCAAAGGGAAAAACCTGAGCGATAACATAATGGTGACTCCGCTGGGGACCTGAATCATTTTGTTCATCACTCTAAATCCTCATAAAACTCGCGTATAACTCTTTCCAGATCAGCAACCTGCAAATGTCCTGATAATCATCAATCAACATATGTGAGAATCAACCTATCATCATATAGGTAGGAATTCATCAATCTCCATGTATTCAACACTATGTATCTAGAGCTCAAGATCAAGGCTTCTTTATATCATCAACGTCAACAATCCTCATCCACATGATCACCAAGAACTATAGAAATCCTACATCATAATTGTATTATATGAGCAGCATATGAGAGACTCATCATCAAGTAATGACGTTGTGTATTCAAGCTTTGTAATTCTCCTTATCCTTATGAAAATCACCATGTAAGCATCATACATGCACCATCAATCCTCCAATACGTTTTGAACATCTACTATGTAACCCCAAGAATCATATGAGATTTTGTCATGGACAACACATAACCACATCATAGCAAGATACATTCTTTAACCATATGAGCATCATCACCAAGGACTATTAACCATAATGCCAACAATGCATTATTAAAGGCATATGCTCCCTCTCAACCTGTGCCATTTGTTTATTGTTAGATCTGATCATGCATATATTAGCAAAAAGCATCAAGACATCCTCATCATCAAGTTAGGATCAAAACACTTCTAAAACATTTTACAAGTATCACGACATTTCCACACATCCTCAGCAGACTGTAACTATTGACCGATAGAGAAAATAATGGACTGAAACATATCAGACCCTTTTTCTGAGCCTATCCCCACTGCTTTTCCTCAGACTAACATATACGCGACTTTACAGTGTATAACTCGCGTATATACGCGACTTCTCGTTATGAAACTTGTGTATGAGATTCAGGACACTTAAGTTGTACACTTTTAGCTCCCCCTGAGTTAGTTATGTCTGTGCTATGTTGCATCTGAGTACTTTGTGTGGTGCTACATCTTTCTGACTGAACTTCCTTCTTCTTCCATATCTTCAAGTGTGATGATGATTTCTCCTTTTGGTGTGATATCCGTACTTTGTTCCTGCAATCCTTTGCTATATGTCCAAGCTTGTTACATGCATAACATCTTACATGTTTCATATTCCTCCTGTAGCAATCAGTAGCCATGTGACCAAACATATTGCAAGAAAAACAATATCCATTAAAGTACCTGGAATGTCATGATCTTTTTGTGTGATGATCTTGAACCATTCTTCTTCTGCATCTAGCTGCAACATGTCCAAGATTATGACATTCATAACATTCAATATTATTCATCAGAGTAAATGGCTGACTATTACTTCCATAGTTAGGAGTAAAATATTTTCTTTGAATAATCTCTTTTCTTGATTGTTGCTGGGGTTGATCTCTCATTTTCCTGTTGATCATTTTATATTGCTCTTTAGAGTTCCTTGTTTCTCCTTGTGAACTAGATTCACCTTTAATAGATTCATGAAAACCAAGACTAGTTTTGATAGCAGGAGATCTTTGACTACTAAGAATGTCATCCAAGATTTTAGTACTATCTTGAAATCGTAAGAGCTTATCCTTTTCTTCTAATTTATCCTTTAGAATATTTACCTCAACTTGATGTTGCTCTTCCTTTTCAAGATACTGCTTCTTCACGTTCTCTTCAACATTTCTTTCTTCTTCCAACTGACGTCTTAGATTGAGAATCTCCTTTTCTTGTTCTTCATTCAACACCTGCAGCATTTGACAAACTCTGGAGGCACATTCCAGCTGTGATTTTAAACTGGTAACTTCGTTTTCTTGTTTTTCAATAGCTTGGAGTATATCTTTATTCTGCTTCTTTGATTCTTTCAAGTTCTTCCTTTAGTGAGAGGGTCGTAGCTTCAAGACTTTCATAATCACTGGATCTATCTCTAAGTTTCTTGATTGTTGTGTTCTTTTTATTGACTTCATTTCTTAGTGATGTTGTTTCATCCTGCAACTTTTGATATTTGTCCTTGAATAACTTCCTTACCTTGTTTCCTTCCTCTAGTTGGGCTTTTAGCAACTTTTGATATTTGACCTTGAATAACTCTAGATGGGCTTTTAGTCTGGTAGCTTTTTTTTGGAGTCATATTCCCTTTTGTCCAATAGATCTTGTTGTTCTCTAATTTTGTCAGTCAACCTTTTAAATTCTGCCTCTATTTGATATCTTTCTTGTTCACCCATAAAAGCAACTTTAGTTGTTTCACTATTACATACATCCTCTCTACGTGGATAGATAGTTGGAACATCAGAGTATAATAGATTCATACCTGATAGTTCATCTTCATTCTGAAATGATTCTGATTCTGATTCTGAAAAGCTTCTTACACCTAATCCCCAATTGATTCTTCCACTGTCATAGTTCTTTTGAGATGTCTTCTTCTTCTTTGGTGCTTTCTTCTTAAGCTTTTTTCCCATTGTTCCACAGATCTCCTTCAAGCGATCAAGATTTTACCAAAGTGTGGAGTGATAAAAAGGTTTCTTTGTAACTCCTAATTACCTCACATTAATTGTCAACCCAGGGACGACTTTTTATTTCAAGAGTGTACTCAGTCTGAGGCGGCTATTTACTCAAGAGTAATGTTTAGTAGTACACGTTCAGAAAATACAAGAGTAAACGGATGTAAACCTATGACAATTACTTCAAAAGGATAAAATCACACAAGACAACTTATCAGTCAAGGGTGCGGAAGCGATAACCCATCCCTCTAGAAACTGATGGAAAGGAAATTAGAGCATGGACCATAGGTCTGGGAGCTAGGCAACGATTGCTGAGGCTCACTATAGTCTTAGACCTTCTCTCACACCAAAGCAGCAAATGCAAGTAAATGTAACAGCAGAAAGTAAAATAGAACAGGAAATAGGAAATGGAACAGCCAGTCTAAAATGGAACGGCAGTAAATGGAACAGCAAGTCTAAAATGGGACTGAATAGCAAAACTAAGTAACTAGAAAGACACAACAAACTATAAATGTAATTGAATCAGCAACCTTAATCCAACAGCATGAACATTAATCGCAGTTATTGAAGCAATTACAATTGCAGTTATATTTGAATAGTAACTTAATTGAACAGCCATGGCAATTATAAATGAGCAGCAATTAAATGGACCACAATTCTTAATTAGACAGCGTAATTTTATATCAGAATTATCAACAGTACATTTCAAGTTATAATTAATAATTCTATCACTCACGCAATCTAATTATGATTTCAATATAACAAAGCAATTCTGTGAAATGTTCATAAACAAAAGATTGTTGAACAAAACAATTTAAAGAAATGAAAAGGAAATCAAACCATCAAACGGCAGCAATCATAAAGATATGATACACAACAGCGGTGTACTCCACCAGAGGCTGGGCCCTTAGCCACCAGCTGATGCTGCTGGGCTACTTCAGATGAAAAGAATGTACACCAACTCCCAAATCATGTATTAATCATTAAATGGTAAAATCATTACAACAGTTGAAGTTTTTGAGAGTTACAGCATAAAACAATCCTTTCTTCCTCCTATCCTATCATGAATTCTTGATTCTAAATCCTCAATTCCATCATTCAAATCCCTCTCTGAAGTCCCTCCTCATCTTTGATCTCTATTTTCATTTAAATAGAGAGATCAGAGAGTAGTTACAATAGAGATAATTACAACATGATTCTATTACAAAATTGGATTGTTTCCAACCAATTGATCAACAAGAAGATATATTTCCATTCATCTCTCAACAAGAGCAAGACGAATTTGGCTTTGCAGCTGAGATTTGGAGGACGGCCGCAACAACAAATCTGAGAAAATCGTTCTCAAAGAACCCTGCATTTCTTTCAGTACAAGTCGGATTTGGGCAAACTGTTCTTTGATAAAGTTAATTGAGTCCGTTATGGACAAAACCCATGTTCCAGATTTTCCAGATTCTTCTTCAGTTGCTCAGAATCTCAACCGCAAAACTGTCACTTCTTATTCCAATGAATTTATGAGTTGGCAGATTTAATGGTCAAATCTTCAATCTAGAAATTA
Organism: Pinus taeda; assembly: GCA_000404065.3. NCBI lineage: Eukaryota > Viridiplantae > Streptophyta > Pinopsida > Pinales > Pinaceae > Pinus > Pinus taeda. Next base: position 34,320 of record APFE031439465.1, read on the forward strand.
TCTTGGAGGTTAAAAATGGTAAATAATGTTACAACTAATTTATTGAAACTATCATTGATAAAATCATTCATAATTATCAATTTATTAGAAATAAAGGAGGATAAATAATATTCATCCATAAGAGCATAAATCATTTATAAAATGGATTTAAATGATAAATTATAACAAATGATATAATAGAAAAGAGTAAAAATGGATGAAATAAGTGTTACAAAGTGGTCGTATTCACGGCCCAACATACCCCCACACTCAATATGTTGCATGTCCTCATGCAATGAAAACTGAATATATTGCATGTCTTCATGCAACCCAAAGACAAACTCCATGTGTTAACCAAGAAATAAAAAAATATGTTCATCTCAGCTCATGAAATGGATAGAACAAATGAATTCTTCCTCAATTAATGAATATTCAATTTTCGCAATCTTGATGAAGGCATAACAATGAAGTTGCAGCAAAATATGATATAAATGACAACAACCTTCATTAACCATTTTCCCAAAAACTAAAAACCAGCTTTTGTTGAAATGTGGCAAGTAAATTTATGATATATGAATGCCTTTATGATCCAAAAATCAGATCGTTGTGATGCATGGATCATGAGATATAAACAAAATGGCTGTAGGTGAGAGTGCATGATTTCCGAAATTTTATGAACCAATTTATCTTGAATTTATCTAGGTATGTGTATTTTAATAGTATGTATGTGTTTCCTAGAGATCACAAAAATTGAGTTCATAGTTTTAAAAATATTATGGAAATCAATTTCTACATTGAAATTGTATGACTGAAATTGTATGCCTTAAATGAGAAAGAAAATAGAAAACATCCATCATGCGTAGCAATTCCTCCCCCTCTTTGAAAAATTAGCATGCCCTTATGCAATGCTAGAAAACAAATAGAGGCGGTTGCTACCAGCTGTTGAATTCTATGCTTGGTGTAAAACAACATGGAATAAGGGAGGTGTTGAGAATGAATAAGAATATAAATGGATGATAAAGGATATGAATGACATGGTCATAAGAAAGAAATGAAGGAACACTCCCCCACACTCGGAAATGATATGCTGCTGAAAAAGGGGAAGTGGTAAAGATGTGAAATGAAGGATGATAAATAATGCTCAAAATGGATTTTCATTAAATTCTCCTAAACTCGTAATAAATTAGAAAATTATGCTATTTTACCTCGAGTTTTATCTCCAAAAAGAAAAATGTGAAATGACATATATGGATTGGCAATTGTTGAAGCTGATGTAGGCAAAGTTGGTGCTGAAAGTGATGCAAAAGGTGGAATCCAGGTAAGCACATAATGTCTGAAGAATTGTTCATGTTCGCAAGTTGCTCGAGCCGCTTCTGTTAGTTGCAATAGTGTGGTCATGCTACGAATAGAATTCTGCACATACTTGTTGTTCTCATGTAAACAAAGCACTATTTTGTATACAATGTTCTTGAATCCATAGTGTTAGTTTTGAATAGCAACAGATAAGATGCATGCAAAATTTCGATTAGAAAAACTTTTGTATACATGCAATATTAATATTTTATCAAATCAACAAGTTATGGCAGAGTGCAGTAATCATATCGCATGCTATCCCATAATGCATACATTCCCCTCTCAAATTGGAAAAGAGATTCCATGACCATAAATCATATGAAAGGTGTTATGTTGATGTCAAGACAAGGGAATGAACAATACAGCAATAACGTACACAAATCAATGATAGGACGATGAGAGTTATGGTTATAATGAGAGCAGAGTGTATAAAGATAGTTATGAATAAAAGATAGGATGCTTTGGATTGATGATAAGTTATGAAAAAAAGAAAAAGAACGACAATATGCCAAAAAGAAGCTTTGCTGACTGTATTCTAGCTGAAAAATGATGTGATTGATCATAAAACAATTTATCATGCATAAAAGTTCAAAATAGGGATAAAAATTAAGGAAATAACTTCTCTGATAAAAATAAAAAATAAGAAAAGGGTATTATAGTAATAATTGACGATAAGATATAACTTCAATACCATAAGCAGAGCCTCTGCTGCCAGCAGGCATCCATAGCCTCGACAGGGTTTCTTTTTAACCCATATGAGCCAGGATCCTCAATTTATAAATGGAGAGTTCCAATGCTATTCTACAGAAGAGATCAGTGTATTGGCACGGTAACCAGATAACCACACTGCCATTCAATGGGATGTAGCAAAAGTGATCGGGCTGGCTCGTGATGAGACCTCCTGTTCCAACGATAATTTGGCTATCCAATGGATCATAACCCTGCTGTGGTGGCCATAATGGGAATGTCACTTTGTTACAGCCTTATGAACATGGTAGGCTGGTTTGTAATGAGACCCCCTATCCTCCATCTGCGAACAAAATTTTGTTGTTATTACACATTTTTATGATAAAAAGAGGGAGGCTCAGTACTCCTTAAGAGCAGGGATGGTAGAAGAAGTTGAACATGTCAATAGAAAAAAATATACCCATAATCTCATTTATTACAGACAGAGCATATTATAACCAGGAAGGGTGGAACCAACATGGTATTAAGATGATCAATCAGTATCATGTACAGTAGAAAACAATGCAGTAAACTTTTGAAAATAAACTATCATCAAGGAGCTGTCCTGTTAAAGATCATAACGTAAATGATATTAACTTGCTTCAATAGAATCCATAATTCTTGTCCTCATAAACATAGTGTACTTCATACCATAAAATGGAATCAATAAAATGTGGTTAAGATGAACTAGGAATAATCCCACAAGAGAAAGGAAGGGTTGCTCTTAAAAATACTCCCAAAGTGTTGCTTTTTTGAAAGAACAACAAAAACACTAAAAAAGAAAGTGGTGTTCTGTGTAGGGAACAACAGAGAAAATGCATACCAAAAAAAGAAAAATACACACAAAAAAGCGTGAAAATGCAAATGTCATTCCTTTGGAAAAAAGAACAGCAAAAACTAAAAGTGTCGTTCCTTTAGAAAAGGAACAAAAAATGCAAGTGTCGTTCCTTTGGAAAAAGAACAGAAAAAATAAAAAGTGTCGTTCCTTTGGAAAAGGAACAACAAAAACGCAAGTGCAAAAAATGTCAACGTGCTATTCTTTTCGAAAAGGAACGACAAAATGTGAAAGTGCAGAAGTGTTGTTCCATTCGGAAAGGAACAGCAAAACGTGAAAGTGCAGAAATGTTGTTCCATTTTGAAAAGGAACAGCAAAATGTAAAAGTGCAGAAGTGCTGTTCCATTCGAAAAGGAACAACAGAACGTGAAAGTGCAAAAGTGATGTTCCATTCGAAAAGGAACAGCAAAACGTGAAAGTGCAGAAGTGCTGTTCCATTTCAAAAAGGAACAACAAAACGTGAAAGTGCAGAAGTGTTGTTCCATTCGAAAAGGAACAGCAAAACGTGAAAGTGCAGAAGTGTTGTTCCATTTCGAAAAGGAAAATCAAAACATGAAAGTGCAGAAGTGTTGTTCCATTTCGAAAAGGAACAACAAAACATGAGAGTGCAGAAGTGTTGTTCCATTCGAAAAGGAACAACAGTTGTTCCATTTCGAAAAGGAACAACAAAATGTGAAAAAGGAACAACGAAATGTGAAAAAGGAACAACAAAATGGACAATCATAAAATGTAAGCATGCAAAAAAACAAATTAGTTGTTCACGGCATTGATGTTGAGGATGAGTTACACTTTGAATGAAGTAACACATGGAACACAAAATATAAAAGAAATTAGAAAATAAATAACAAAAAACAATATGTAAATAAATAAATTAAGTTACAACAGCTATGATATTATGTAAAAAAAATGATCTCTTTGAAAAATGTTTTGGCAGCGAAAACATGACATGAATCTTCAAATGGAAATCAATTCTTTATTTGTTGTATTATGAATCTATTGGGTAATAAGTTGGATGAAACTCCCTTTGTTTCATAAAATTTCTTTCAAAAATCACCCGTCCATAAATTGACCTTTTTTATTTTCCCAAGACCTGCAAAAAAACGAGTATCTACCTGCAATAAAACATTAAATCGTGGAGAAAGAGAGGTGGGCTCCCCTAATCCAAGAATTATGCAAAAAACAACAAGAAGTTACTCTGTATAACAAATCCATTGAGAAAATAACAAAGCAAAATTTATCTGTCACTTGCGGGAGAGCAGTGGCCAATCATGCTAACCTGCAGTGTTTTAATCAAAACTTCTTTGTTTTTCATCGAAATTGAGTGATTCCAAAGCCAAATGAGAGCTAATTCAAAGTTTTATCTTCAGTAGCAACATGTTTTAAAAATTCAATAATATGATATGTCAATTTTAGTTAGAACAATCTGCATAACATAGTCATTTTCAATTACCCAGCTTACACCAACAGTTGATATTTCAAGCATAAATTTTTCGTTTGATGTCGGATTCAAATGATTCAAATTGGAAATGAAATTAGGTTCATTTATTTATCTCCAATAGAAACAGGTTTTTAAGAAAAGAAGAATTGATAGGTCAAATACTGTAAAGAACAGCCGGAAAGACAGAGTTTTAAGAGTGCGGATTTATGATAGACAGTCAGTATTTTGATCATAACTTCCCCATACGATATAAAAAATGAGTGATTCCAATTGCATTGTAAACTAAATTCATAGAGGAATCTACCATAGAAACATTTTTTAAAAATTCATTCATTTATGCTTCCAAAAACTGACTGTCCCAACTCTATTCCTAAGCTGCCCGCTAGATACCTTGTCAATGTTTTGGTTCTAACTTTTTCGTTTCAAATCAAAATTGAGTGATTCAAATTGGGTTGGAAAGCAGAAATCAAGGGCTACTTAGGATAGAAACAAGTTTTAAAAATATTCCTTTTGGTCCCTTAAAACATGACTGTCCTGACTGTTTTTGCAGAAATTCCATCAAGCCCGCAAGCCAAAAAATGATATTCAATCATTTTTTCATACTGATGATAAAAATGAATATAAGTATTTGTAGAACTATTATTTCCATTATAATTCATCTACATACACAAATAAATTAAAAAATTATCACCAATGTTGATTTGCATAGCATGTTGCAACAAAAAACAACTAGTTTTACATAAAAAAACAAAATGAATTTATTTATTCCCTTATTTATTTCATTTTCTACACTAAGCTATTTTGATTTGAAAAATGAATATGACTACGTATATGAGTACTTCTAGTGGAGCCATTTTCGAAATAAGGCTCCATGTATGCACATACCCAAACTTGAAAAATGCATCTTAATGAATATTAGGGTATGAGAAGCCAACTTCCCTTGAAAAAATGGTATAAAAAATTGTTGAAGTATGGAGTGATGCTTCAAACAAATGATGGAGTGAACCCAATATTCAATATATCCTTTTCTTTTTTGATTTCCCATAGCCATCATATCATGAAGTTCTTGAGCTTTTAAAATAGCTTGTTGATGCATAGTAAAAGAAATCTCATTTTCTTCCATAGCTTCTACAATTTTTGCATTTGAAACATTCTGAATCTCATTGTAAATTTTCTTTAATAACACGTGAGATAGAATGGGTGGAAAGGGTGGGTAAATTTGGCAGTTCAACATTGTAAGTATGTTGTACTGGTTTATTATGGTGAGGGTGTGGAATTAGTTGAGCAAGAAAATGTGTAAGGAATGGAGCCTTTTGATGATATGGTTGATTGGGTTGTGTGAATGGTTTTGATGGGCAAGCAAGATATTGTGGAAGAGCTAGTGGCGAATATGGAGAATGTGCTTGTGCTACAAGATGAGGGAGAGTAGTCATACAATCATAAGGTGAACCGAGCCAAACTTGTAGACAAGATTAGTGGTTATATTGAAATTGACATGGCTGCCCTAACACATTAGTATTCCATAATGGATTATGCAAGTAAGAGAATGGAGAAGAAGTGTTTTGAACCATACTTGTAGGCCATGATTTCCATAGTTTTGACTTTGTTGCAACTTTCTCACCTCTTTGATATGCTACTTCCATCGTAGATAAGGAAGAGTGAGTATCTATGGGATGCTCCTTACGGTCATGAGGGCAAAATACTTCATCAAATTCTTCATTTTTATGAACCTGCAAAACATCCAATTTTTCATTTAGAGAGCTAATAAAATCAACTTTAAAATTTTCAAATAAAACATTGATTTCAGCTCTTATGTCTCTTATTCTTGTAGCAGATTTGGAAAAGAAAGAACAAACATCTCTAGAATTCTTACCAGCCTTGGAGATTCCTCTTGAATACCTTATGCACAACTCACAAAAATCATCATATGATAACTGAAAAACATCACCTTTTCCTATCAGATTTAAGAGTTCTAAAAATTTATCTTTGATTCCTTTAAGAATGAGTGTTTTTAAGATCTCTTTCTCCAAATGCTTATATTTTGATTTTTGAAGGTTGTATTGAAATCAATCTACATAGTCCTCCAAACTTTCATCTTCCCCTTGTATCATACCGAAAATATCTTCATTGGATTTGCAATAGTCTTGGTACTTCTTCAAGAATATGTTCTTCATGTCCTCCCATGATTAGATGCAATTCCCACCTAGGCTCATGAACCATCGGAGAGCTGCTCCTTTTAGAGTAAGAGGAAACACTTTCAATCTTTGATCATTAGTATAATAATCATATCCCCTACAAAGTATTTCGAACTCAAATAAGAATGTATCTGGATCTTCATTTGCTAAACCATGAAAATTTGGTAAAGATGGGGGAATTATGTGCATTTGTGTCACTCCTCCTAGATCTTTGATAGGAAATTCAAAAGTAGAAATGTGAGCCATTTCTTACCATAATAGAAGATGTTCTTCATGTGTTTATTTAAGGCTCCTTCTTCAAAATTTCCTGTCAATTGGTTAGTGAAATGGGTGGTGCTTACATCACCACTTGAGAAAAATCATGAGATTTGTTTTTCAAAATTTCTATTTTTTTTCTAGTCATTCACACAAAAATTCAAACATTTACCCTAAGTTCTTTAACAATTCTGTTGGAAAGCGGGTGGGGGAGCAGGGCTTCTACATGCTCCATACGCATGTTCTTACCTTTCGTTTTTAATACCCAATTCTTTCCTAACAGTTACTCATCAGATGTACACTACTCTTTTAAAATGGATACACTATCCCCAGCAACGGCGCAAAAATGTGGTGCGATAAAAAGGTGTCTTTTTAACTCCTAATTACCTCACATTAATTGTCAACCCAGGGCGACTTTTTATTTCAAGAGTGTACTCAGTTTGAGGTGGCTATTTACTCAAGAGTAATGTTATGAAAGATGTAGTACAATGCTCAAAATGCAAAAGTAAATGAATTCTTGAAAAGAAATCTAACTACAACAACATAAACTCAAATACTCTGAAATCCAACTATTTACTCGGCAAATATCAATCGAGGATACAGTAGCAATAACTCATTCCTCTAGAGATTGATACAATTGAAATCAACTAGAACAAGACAATCAATCTAAGAATGAGGAAGCAGTAACCAATTTTCTCTACAGTTGACAACCCTACTTAAAACAATCAAAAGGAAATAGAAATTGAACTAAAGCAGCTATTGAAAGTAAATTACGAAAACTCTTTAAAAGCAACCTCTTGCAATTAAATAACAGAAATGAACAGCAAAGTAAATGGATGGAAAACTGTAATTAAAGGAATTAAACAACAAATCATATTTAATAAATCTGAACAACAAACTCTAATTAATGGAAATTAACAACAACAAAGCTAAATTAATAGCAATCTTTTGCTCTAAGAACAAATCAGACAACACACGTAAATAGAACAACATTGATTAACGATGGGATATTAAACAACGCTGGAAAGTCAAATATAAATACACAATAACTTAACACACGGCACGCCCTAATAGTAATCTGCTATGGTAATCCAATTATCAGTCTTAGTTGTAAACACGAACGATTGTAATTCGTAACAGAACAACAATGTCAGTTGAACAACAATCACGATTAAGTGTAAACCATAGACGAATATAGTAATACCAACTTATGAAGGTCACAACACGGTTACGCTGTAATTGAATAGAAATAACATTATGTAAGGATTAGCAAAATTATATCAATGATTAAAAGAACAACAATGCGTTACCAAGTCAAGATGAATCAATACGACAATCCTGTCAGAGAGAATGATATTGATCAGTTGAACATAAATCAAACATAACAGAATCGTGATGTAAAATAATAGAACATACCAGATTAAAAAATAAAGCTGATAAGAAAAACCACGCATAAACCATAAATATAATATACAACAGCAGCAACGTACTCCACCAGAGGCTGGGCCCTTAGCCTCCAATGGATGTTGTTGGGTTACTTCAGGATCAACGTTAGAATGGAAACCAAATTTATATTAAAATATCAAAGCAGAGTTACAGTGGATTACAACAAGAAATATCTCCATCTCTCAGCCATTATCCATTCTCTCTGCTATCCGCAATTCTAAATCTCTAATTCATCCTCAATTCTCCACCATTTTTTCATCCCCTTTTCCATCCCCATCTCTAATCTCTGTTTTCATTTAAATAGATAGAGATCAGAGAGAAGTTACAATAAAGATAATTACAACATTATTTATATCACAAAATTGGATTGATTCCAACCAATTGATCAACAAGAAAATATATTTCCATCCATATTTCAACAAGAGCAAGGAGAATTTGGCTTTGCAGCTGAGATTTGGAGGACGGCCGCAACAACAAATATGAGAAAGTCCTCCTCAAAGAACCCTATGTTTCTCTAAGTACAAGCCAAATTTGGGAAAACCGTTTTATTTTAAAATTAATTGGGTCCGTTCTGGACAAAACCCATGTTCCGTAGTTTCTAGATTCTTGTTCATTTGCCCAGAATCTCAACCGCAAAATTGTCACTTCTTATTCCAGCGAATTTCTGCGTTGGAATATTTAATGATCAAATCTTCAATCTGGAAATTATCTTGGAGGCTAAAAATGGTGAATAATGTTACAACCAATTTATTAAAACTATCATTGATAAAATCATGCATAACCATCAATTTATTAGAAATAAAGGACAAGAAATAATATTTTTACATAAGAGCATAAATCATTGTAAAATAGAATTATATGATAAATTATGACAAATGACGTGATGAAGAATGGTAGAAATGGGTGGAATAAGCATTCACAAGTGATAATAATAATGGCATATTAACGCCCAACAATAGTCATATTTCTCAAGTTTTACTCGCTCAACATTTACATTTTCATGCAAACTATGATGGTCTCCTTATCCTTACTATAACTATAAACTAAAAATATATTGAAACAACCTTAAATGCTCAATGTCAAGTCCATCTACACCATAATTTCCTTTACAAAACTATTATCTTAATATCATTCTTTTGTATGCATGTTAACACATGGGCAAGGATGACTACAATAGTATCATAACCATGGAAAACTTCTATTGCAATTTTGTTCTTAAGACATATAGTCTGAAACATAACTGCAAAATTTAAGCATTAAAACACATGATCCTTATTTACAACAATAAACAAAATTACCAACATATACAGGTTTGTTGACAAAACATTGCTTCTTCTGTGACATTCAATTTCCATGCATAAAACAACCAACAAAAATAAAAAATCAATTTAAATATATCTATGACCAACAATAGGTAAATATCTTTCTGCAAAATGCAGTTGTAAGTCCATTATTTCAAACATAGAAATTTATTAAGTAGAAATACATTCCATAGTCTCTCATTTCTATGAAAGGCATTGGTCAGACGAACAATTTTCTGAGCTCTCAAATAGGATATTGTGATGGGTTAATGATTTGGTTGCCACATTTTCATTTCCACGTCGGGGGATACGATTCTCTAGTTTTTGGAGTGGTGGTGCACTGCAATCTTGGAGTGAGGGCACACTGCAATCTTGGAGTGAGGGCACACTGCATCGTGTTAGAAGGACTGTACCCCTGGAATGTATCAACACATGATGGTGACACAGAGTCAATAGTGGAAAATACAACCTTGTTTCTACCCTCTCCCATCCTCTTCAGCGGTAACATATTTCATGTATACGAATTTTTTCGAGTAGTTTCGTGAGAGCCAAAATAGCTGGAATGGAGTTTTGAGGCTCACAATTCTGGCGATTGGGAGTCATTTCATGATTGAGGAAGTTGATCATGTAAGCATTTGTTCTTTATTAGCGGTGGGATCTAATGGCCAAAATTCCTTCAATCGTCTAACAATCAATCGAAGTGTGCAAAAGGGTACACAGTGGAAACCTAGGAGAGTTCTTCCCAGAGGTACCCCTTACGACATAATAAACTAAAGGCCCATAAGAAAATAAGAATATTCTTTTGGCTAGCACTAAGTACCGAGGTCTTAACATGAGATGGATTAGAAAAGAGAGGGAACATGGAATTAATATTTGGACGTTATGTATATGAAAATTAGAAACAACTTCACATTCAATTATACATTGCTAATATGCACAATATATATGGGAAAATATGAAAATATGTTTAGAATAGAAAATTCTTGTATGCGATATTCAATGTAGAAATATATTCAAGCTTTATTTTGAAAGAAGGAAATGAGAGAATTTACAACATTACCATGTCTTATATTAAAAAGTCTTTGGATATTTTGAAATGCATAAGATTTTGAAGGTAAATAAAATCCCACTTTTCAACTATACAATTAGGGTTACAAAAAACATTATGGTTGCAAAATGATCATGGAGATAAGACAACCAAGGTATGAGGTTGGTGACTTATTTATTAACTTATCCCATAGAGATTCTTTGATGGTGCAAGGCAAGGACAAAATGATAGCAATAGTATAAGTAGTGCTATGTTTGTCTCTATTGATAAATTCATTAAGTTTAAGGTTTGCTTGGGAGTTGGATCAAATAATTATTCTCAAATAGTGGCCTTTTCTATTTTATTAAAAATTTCCATGGAGAAAAGGGTTAGGGTTATGGGATGGGGTTATGAGATTTAGATTTCATAGAATTCTTTTATGGTTAAACTAGATGAATGGATAAATGCAGCTTGCTAAAATATATTTGTTAACATTTAATGAGGCATCATCATGTTTGAGTCTATCCCTTTCCCTCATGTTTATCATGAAAATAAAATGTTTGTGAATGCTCTCTCCACAGAGGCATAATAGTTGGAAGCATCTTTTATAATGAAACAGAGATTCCAACAGCTTGAAGAGACAGATCTAGTCTAGCGCGTTAAATAGTTCGAGCAGAGATTCCAACAGCTAAAACTGATTAACGTCTAATTTTGACCCAAGGACCCTGATAAATTATTATTATTCTTATTGTCATTATTATTCCCAATATTTACTATTTTATTTGTGGAAATAAGTTAAACTAGGTAAAAAAAATAAAATAAAATAATAGTTTATCAATTTAAATTCTTAA